>JAIXMP010000084.1:0-23471 GCA_025677815.1 Phascolomyces articulosus | reverse complement strand
AAAAAAAAATATGATTTTATTTATTTTTTATTGGATAATAAAAACTAGTAATTGTGGCATATTTACATATCCATACTTCTTCTAATATATATTATCACCGATTCTGCTACATCGTGTTATCACAAATAATAAATAATAATATAAATAAATAATATCGGTTGCCTCACATAATCCTTATTCTAATAATAATACAATAATAATGATCCTGGTATAATATCCTATACACAATAATTATCAAATAATACAAATACTACCATACCTTCTCATTATATGAGTAAGAGCGTAAAAGTAATAATAATCATCTAATGACTAATGGTCAACAAATATATATATGTACAACAAATATAATTATATCTCCTCATGTTGTGTTATATCACCATGAACACCACCTATAATATATATCCGTTATATCAAACAAATGCAATATTAACAAACTACCATGATCAATGATTAAGTGGCATAGATAAGAAAATATATAAATACTGTACTTGTAAAACTAGAATATAATTATCTTTATTATCATCTTGATCATTATAATAAATCTATATCGATTCTCATAAGACTTCTTCTGTCTCCATCTCTCTTTGTCATTAATTCTATCATTAATTCTTATCCATACTACAGTAATACTGCTTCTATCACTATTTACTATTATACTAAACTATTTTAATCTATCTATTGTCCTACCTCTTTTATACTGATATTACTGTTACTGCAAAAAAGGGGAAATTTTACAAGGCATAAAAGGTCATAAAAGGTTGTAAAATGTGGACTTTTATGACCTTTTATGACCTTTTATGCCCATTTACAGAGATTTTATGAGCTGACCTTTTATGACCTTTTATGAGCCTTTTACAATCACTACAGTAACACATTTTATGAGCTATCACGGGCATTTTATAAACTTTTACGAGCTGCTCCTACTCCTTTTACAGGCATATCACAACCTTTTATGAGCATTTTATGACCTTTTACAAGCTGTTCTCACTACTTTTATGGGCATTTTACAACCATTTACAAGCTAATCCAGCTACTTTTATGAGTATATTATAGCCTTTTATAAGGTATCATTTATCATTTATAATAAATAATACATCATTTTCTTACTTTTTCATTAGTTATTATTGTATATATTGTTTACAATTATGGGAAAAAAATATTATTTTATTTATTTTCTATTAGATAATAACAATACATAATACTACTCCTATCTCTGTTTACTATTACTATTATGCTATACTATTCTATTCTATTATCAGTTGTCCTACCTCTTTTGCACCATTATTGCTAATAATCATAGGACCTATGAAAAACATTGTTTTTTTATTACCCACACTCTATTATTTGTATGCTACTTCATTGTGGTATAGATCGTTCGATTTACCCATGAAACATGTCATCGTCACCACTTATAAAAAATAGGTTCTTGATTTTACACTATTAAAAAAAAAAAAAGACAAGTAGAATGAATCAAGAGGAAAAACAAAAATAAATGATTGAAGAGACTTCAGTCAACAACATACCTTATGGTGCTTAATAATGGTATCCTATAAAAATAATGATTAAATAAGCAGTAGTTAGTATATGTTTATATACAGCTTATTCTATGATGTATTCATAAAGAAGAGAAAAAAAAGAATTTACTATTATATATGAGATAGGAACAATCTATGGCATTTGTGGTCTATCCCATTATAACTCTAAAAATCATATTTTATAATTAATAATAAGAATTCCATACATTCATTTTTCTATCAGTACACAATCAAAAAGTGTCAAAAAATCTCTTACCATTGAATGACCTTCATGTCAATATTTGTGTCAAACTAAAAAAGATAAAAGAGTAATGTCGATGATGTGGTCAAAGTAATACATTTATAATAGTAGCAAGTAATAAACAAGTATATAAAAAGACTTACTATAGAATACATCTTCCTTTCATGTCAGACTTCAAGTCATTCTAAAAAAGAAGAGAAAAAAAAACAAGAATAGGGATAAGAGAATGTCATGTCAAACACTCTTCTGACCGCATATATATATACTTGACCTTAATACCATATCATTCAAAAAAGAACCTTGTGGATGATATATCAAAATCTACACGTACTGTCAGTGTTAGCTAATTGTTTTAAAATATCTGTTTTCCTCCATTCAATCTATTTCACCCTCCCCCAAAAAAGTAGTACTATATGCCATTGAGTTACATGATCGTGTGTAGTAGTAATAGATAGAAAAAGTAAAAGCCAAAACAATATAGGGGAGCAAACAATAATTATAAATTTTAGTAAAATTTGCAAATTAAAAATTATTTATTAATTAATTATAATTTCAAAATTGAATTTTTATTATATATAAAAATATACCACAAAACTATATATATCACTTTTTATATTTTATAAAATATGGTTGAAAATGTGAGCAATAAAGAAAAATTAAAAGATGAAATAAATAAATTAGTATTAAATGAATGGGATTTTTTAAATGATAATTGGAAGAATATTAGTTTTACATATAAGCATAGGACTGAGATAAAAAATATTAAAGAAATTAATAGTATAAAAAAAGAAGTATTGGATAAATTAGGTTACATTAGTGTTTTTTTCTTTTTAACTAAATTATATACACATAAAGAATATCCGGCACCTTATGTTGAAATAGAAAAAGGAATATTTTTGATTTATCATCTTATATCAGGCATTACAAGTAAAAATATTAAAAAAAACATTCCATATGCATCGTTTTATTCATTTTATAAAAATTTTTGGATTGAAAACTATGATAATTTAAATAAATATGTTGACTATTGTCTCTTAAACATGTTCTCTAATATAAAAATAAGAATTCTTTCTGTAATGATTAAAAACCCTCAAAATTTCAAGAATATAACATTATTACTAGATGGTCATGATAGCACAATTGAATATAATAAGCCAGATATATCCTCACAAAAACGATGGTCATACAAATTAAAAACTAGCAGGTTACATACACAAATTTTATCAGATATATATGATATGGTTATAACAGTTTCAAAGTCAGAATTATGTGGGGTTAGTTCTGATGGCGGAATGTTTCTAAATATGAAGTTGTATAATAAAATAGATAAGAGAGATGTAATAGCTATTGATGGCGGCTATACATTATTTATAAAACAATTTTCAGAGCTATGTATTAAAAAAAATAAAAGTTTAAATGATAATAATTTTTTTTATCCTATTAGAAAAGAAATTAGACAAGATTTAAATAAACAAGAAAAACATTTTAATGATGTGTTTGGAAGTTTTCGTTCTATTATTGAAAATCAGTTTTGTGAGCTACATAATAAATTCAAAAGATTTAGTAACAATAACTCAACAATAAAAACAGATGATTATAAATATGTAAATTTACAATTAAAAATTGCCTTTTTGTTGAAAAATATTAAAAAATTTAGTGAAAATTTTAATATAATTACACAAGAGCACCATAAATTATGGATGATGGATAATTTTGAATTCCCTAGTCAACATAAATTCATTGATATAGTTTTAAATAATGAAATAAAGCAAATGGAAAAAATAAAAATTATGACAGAGTTACAACAAAATATTTCGGATATAGACATTAATAGCAGTGACATGATTTTAGATGATAATGATATCAATGAGGATATTCAAAACAATAGTGATATAGATTTTCTAGAATATAACAATGTAAATAAGAAAAAGAGAAAAAAAGGAAAAAGTAAGTGAAAAATAAATATTAATTTGATGCGTGAAGTTGATAAAGATAATAAATTTTATAAAATAGAAGATATTATACAACATAAAATTACTGATGGCCATAAATATACATTTTTAGTTAAATGGAAAGGTTATGAAAATAAAGATAATAGTTGGGTAAAAGAAGATGATTTCAATGAAAAAGATATTATTAAAGATTATTTTTGTAAAAAACATATCATTTATTATATATAATAAATACTTTTACTGTTAATATTTTTAGGCAGATGATTTAAGCAAAAATTATAAATCAATTTTTAATCTATACATACTGATTAATCTGCATAGAGAAAAAGGGATGCATTCATAACATAACATTCAGATTTGCTTATTAGGGAATAATAAAGAAAAAAAAAGAAAAAAAAAACTAGTAAGTCAAAAAAGGGAGAAAAGAGACACATAGCTACCTTATCATGCTGATGAGATATTTTTCAAATGGCGAAATAGGCTTACCTCTATTGCCAAATTTGGATCGTGTTGCCAATGCACGAAAAAGAAATGATTGTTGTTTTTTTAAATCGATGAATGACTATATAGAAAATAATAAAGATATAAGTAAACAACATGTACCATAAAAAGGTGTTTATTTATTAAGAATGGTTGTTTTGGTACTTGATAGTGACATGAAGAAAAACTATATAAAGAGGATGTTTATTTTGTTATTATGGATCGTCATTATTATTAACACACATATATATTTTTATTTCTTTTACTTACTTTTTGATTTTCTCACTTATACCATAACAAACACTCGCACTAACAAAAGATCAAGCACTCAACCCACAACATGTGCTGCCAAACGTATGACAACATGTCAATTGCAGCAACAACTTGAAGCAACCCTGGATTAAGCACCTTCCTCTCCAGTACCAACATCACCAACTCCCACTCCTTTCCAACCATCTATCCAATGCCAGGAAAGTATTATGAGCAACTTGACGACTTCCTTACTGACAGACTAGCTTAAGTCTTTAGGCCGTTGTATCATAATGAATAATGATGCAATTTGGATATGATGAAAATGTGGCAAGATGACCAGGAAAAAATGAACGACTTTATGGACCATATAAATGAGTTCATAAGCTGAAGTACACCTCTGGCACCAAGCAGCAATTTGGTTGTTGATGGTAATGGTGCTGCCAATGAGGGTACAGCCTAGGATGAAGAAGCAGCAGCGGCTAGGGATCGACTTGCTTTAAATGTATATATCATCGTTTTCTATTATTACATATATAAACATTGTTATAATCAATGTAAATTTAATAATCCAATACTATATATTGTGTGATATAATTTATAGCACAAAATCCATGAAATCTATAATGAAAAAAACCTCATGTATGATTTTGAACAATGGATTACTTGTGAGCCAAACAAGTCCATCTGCACTACTCTTACTACTATAATTAAAAACTTCAAGGATGAGTTCCCCTACATTCGTAATTGGGATCGAACGGTGACGACTGTAACAAGGGATGTCTTCTACAACTTAAAGAAAAAATACAAAATGGAACGCTTGTCAGCTCAGGAGCTCGAAGAAAAGGCCCAAGCCAGTCGTGCTGCAAGCCGAATGGCAGATATAAGAAAAAAAAGAGTTGATATTAGAAAAAAAAAAAAAAAAGAAAAAAATAGTAGTAAAAAAAAAGTATATTAATAAAAAAATATAATTAGAAAATTTGGAGAAGAAGCACCACTTTCGTGATGGGACAGAAGAAAGGGAAGTACCTAGGGTACCCAAATGGTGGGCTCCTTATTATTAATGATGTGTATCTGTCGGAAGAAGACACGACAGATGATGAGGAGTTGGTGCAAGGAGGCAAGAAAGGGCTGTGAGTCAAGAAACCAACATGGCGTAGTAAGCATGTAAGTATAAAATAATAAATATTTCCTTTTGCTTTATAATCTTGGTTCTTGAAACAAAAATGCTGGGCTTATTACTAAATATTCTTAAAAAATAAGATCAATGATTTTTTTGACTTACTTGATAAGGATAGTGGAGGTGTGTTGTATTGAAAGCGATCTTCTGAGCTAATCACTCAAGATGCTCCACCTAACACTCCATAATAGGCTATTCGACCTCAACCTTCCTCACCAACTTTACCTTCTTCGTCGTCAGCAGGTGCAGTAACTCGCGGTGCATCTTCATCTCCATCTCCATCTCCATCTCCATCATTACCATCTCCTCCTCCACCACCTGCATAACACCACGATGCTTATATATTTTAAGCATCGTGTGCTTTTCTTCTCACTCTCTCTGTAAATATATACATAAAAAAATATATATAAAAATTATATCATACACACACACATATATATATATATATAATAATAATAAAGTGTTGTAACAGATAGAAAGAAAAAAAATACCTTTAGAAATATAACCAAATGACAAATGATAGAAAAAAGCTGTTTCTTTACAACTTGATCAAACATGTCTTGTATTTTTTTCTAAAGGATATTTTTCCTGATAATAATTGAATTTGTCATACATCAGCTCAATAATTGATCTTGGGAGCACGGTCCTCTTTTTTTATATTCATTTTTTTAGGGTAGTACCAGAAAAAAAAAGAACAACAGGTTTTATCTGATTAAGAATCTTCTTTTTTTTTTTTACTATGGTCAATCATTTATCACATTTTTGTAAACATAGTAGTCCATTTTTTTTTTATAAAAGATCACATAGATATGAGTGGCAACAATAATTATTACCAATACAAATGACCATTCTTCATATTTGTATTCTTCATCGCAAATATGTAATTTTCCCATGTTTTGAGAATAGGGGCTGCATTTTAAAAAAAATATACATTATTGTATTGTGAGACAAAAAAAAAAAAAAGAAAAATGATTTTTATCTTGCTTAGAAAAAAACACTTCTTTATTACTGCGGTGGATTCTTTATCTTACCTTGTGGAACGTAGCTTACAATCACATTATAATCCACCCTTTTATATAAAAGAATATTAGCTTCTGAACGTCAACGATAGGTGTGTATGAATTGCCATATATTATTGCTCTTCATACATAACTTTCTTGGTTTAATATGCTCTCGTTTTATTTGTGACTATAATGACTATTTTTTGTAAGTTCTATTTTTTTTGTAAATAAAAGAGAAAAACGATTACTACTATATTAGGAATACTTCTTTGTACCAGTAGCCTATAGTTTAATTAAATTACCTTTGTGACACCCAATAGAACAATAAATTATGCATCTTGTTATGCAGTCATTCCTTGCATTGCACCTGCTGTGACGTATCCTTTTTTATTTAAATTATCATTATATACCTTGTTGCACAGTTTATCTATTCATCGTTGTATATTTTGATCCATAATCATATTTGTCATGATCTATATATTAGTTTTATATATTTTATGGTATTCATTAAATCCGCAGTAAGAATAGAAAAAGATATAAATAACCCTTCGAATATCAAATAAAAAAAACATTATTTTACAAGTAAACATACCTCCTCATATTTTATATATCCATTCAGACTCTACTTTTTTCATCTATCAAACGCCAAAATAATGCCACTAGTTTGATGCTCATATGATCGATGTAATGGAAAACTGGTCAACAGTAGATCAGTAGTTTACTATCATAGAAAGAATGAAGCTGAAAGAAGAAGACAATGTAAATATTTATGACAATTTTTTTTAGTGGATGCTTTGATTTCGCAATGTAATTTGTACCTAATTATTTTTCTTCATCTTTATTTATTTTAGCTCAGGAGAGAGCTATTTGCTAGGTGATTAGTGGAAACAATAGACAAAGAAACATGCCAAGTTCATAACCACAAGGTCCACCCCCTAATTTACAACAAGATAACTTATCTAGATTGCTATCATAGGCCCCAGATGATCAATGTAAGTTGAATCTATTAAAAAATATTATAAAAAATAAAATTATTCTTTTTTAGTATGTTAGCATATACTTACTAATATAATACTATAGTCTATTTTAGATGATCCTATTGACCCTGCAACCCCATCTGAACATTATTACATATCTTACCAATAAGGACCAGTGCCCATGGAAATAACAGATGAACCACCTATTTATGCTACTATAGAAGATGTTGATGAGGGTTCTGTATTGGGAGTGATCAAGTCAGTTAAAGATGAGGAAATCGTTAATTTAAATGAATTGGCATACCTAGATAATGAAGAAGAAATAAATGACAATGATGACACTGAAGACATAGATGAGTATACTTCATCAAATAACAGTAAGTATTTATTATATAAGTTATAATTATAAAGTGGTGAAAAAATATTAATAGAGTTTGTTTTTTTTTAGATGAAAAGGGTATCCTTACCTTCTTGCAAGCTTTTGCTATAATCTTTTATTTGTTGTACTTATTAAATATTGCTGTGACCAAACTTTTAGAAGCCTTTAACACAGTCTTGATTATGTTGAACCTCTATTCTCATCTCCATACCACACCATCTACTGTCCATACTAATACCAAAATGACTGATTTCACTGAAAACGTTGTGAAATACATCATTTGTCCTACTTGCCATGAGGTGTATGACCGAAATGATTTAATACCCATATCAAAATATACAAAATGCACTGTAAACACTGCTTTGTTTGACAAAAAAGGTCTACCAAAAAAAGTATATGCATACCACCTATTAAAAGAAAGCCTGCGTATGCTTTTTGAATGACCTGATTTCGAAATAAACATTAACAAACAGCACATGCATAACATTCCTTCCCATCTTATGTCTGACATTTATGATAGCGAAATGTGGACAACTATACCTGACCCAGACACTCTCCCAAATAAAGAACCCAAACCTTTCATTACACATGAACGATCTCTCTTATTAACAATCAACATTGATTGGTTCTGGGCATTCAAGAACTCTACTTACTCAATGGGCACTATTTATGCAATTGTCCAAAATTTGCTGCATGAATTGCGTAACAAGAAGGAAATTATAATCTTGCTTGGCATGATCCCTGGGCCACATGAACCAAAAACTGTTGCAATGAATAACTACCTAAAGCCATTGGCAGATGAACTGGAGGAACTTTATCATGGTGTACAAATAAAAACATATTAAAGCCAAAACAGAGAAAGAACTGTCCATGCTGCCCTCTTGAACGTTGCTTGTGATATGCCTGCCGCCAGAAAGATTGCCAGTTTTACATCTGCTGTAAGTCGACGAGGAAGCTACAAGTGTGATTGGGATTTCCTTCCAGTTCTGGGTGAAGGGTTAAACTTTTCAGGTTTCTCTCCTCAACAAATCAATGAAGAACGCCTTATTACAAAAGAGCAAAACAAACAATGGGGTGCCGATTGGAAAGCAGAAAGTGCACCCATAAGAAAAAAAGAACTCGAACAGCAGTATAGCACGCGATATACTGAATTACACTGATTAGTATACTTTGATGTCCCACGATGTGTAATAATCGACCCACTTCATAATTTATTTCTTGGAACCGCCAAAAAGATGGTTGACACATAGTTGGATAAGAAGTATTTGACTGATGTAAAGCTGAAAAGCATGCAAGTTGCTGCTGATGGTATAATGGTGCCCTATAGTTATGATATACTTACCAACAAAATCGAATCAGGCTTTAGTTCGATGAAAGCTACTGAATGGAAAGTCTGGATTCTTATATACTCTCCTTTTATCCTTCATGGGGTAATCCCAAGAGCCGATTTTGAGAATTGGATGCTGTTTGTTGATGCATGTTGTATCCTGGTTCGCCCTTCCATTGAAAGAAATGATATCTAAATTGGCCATAACAAGTTGATCAACTTCTGCAAAGGGGCACAGAGGTTGAATGGTGATAAATGGGTAACACTAAATATGCATGCTCATATTCATCTTGCTAAACAGATGCATGACTTTTTGGTTATCCCCGCAGTAGCGTTATTCATCTCATCTGCTATCTGCTCATCCGATCTGCATCCACATCCGCAAATGTGGATGCGGATGGATACTTGCGGATATCGGATACAGATGCGGATAGTTGTCCATCCGATCCGATATCTGATAGCATCCACAAATAAAATATGTATAAGTCATAATATACCAATGTTCATCTTATCTACCATATGTTTATCAAATAGCATATGCAAAAATAATATATAAGATAAAATAAGAACATTGCAATCTGAGGGAATATAGTGTCTTTTATTTATTTGAGAATTATGTGTCAAAATCCTGTCATGTATAGTAGTTGATTCTATTTGAAGATTTAACATTGTTAGATCTACAATCGTTACTTTTTATCTAATCCCGAAATGCTGAATCACAAAACTCGTCATGTTCTATCATACCATTCTTATTATGCTTTAACTTTCTTTATATATGAAATAATATTTTTAAATATGCCAATGTATCCCATCCTCTGTATTCCTTGTCTCTATTTTTTTCTTTATAAATAATGTTGAAATAATGTAAACGTATCATTAAATCAAGATATAGGATGGTGAATAAAAGATAAATAGATTTTATCCTTAAAGATGATATTTCAAATATTCTTTTTTTATATCCATAACCATGATAATCCTTGATCAACTCCATGTTTGTCTTCCAGATCCATTAAGCAACAGCATTTTTTCATCCAAAAAAAAAAAAGTTATAGAGAATGCATAATTTTTTATTTAATTCCGCTCAACCTCATCATATAATGAATGGTGTAATAATATCCAAAAAAAAAACCATACTATTTCGTTGTTGTACCATAAGATGGTGGCTGATGCATATATAGTTGTAACATAGATCCAAGTGTTGTAGTGAAACAGATGTGATTGTATATAATTGATAGGTCATCAAAAAGAAGTGAATAATGGTAGATAACAAATGTTGTGGATGGATAATAGTAATTATTGATGTTCATGATGGATCGTTCCTAATTATTAAGATAGATACTTGCAGTTACTAATGAAATACTTGTTCCGGTCAGATGAAAGACATCATTCGTTACACTATATGTAAAGGAACACCCATCTTGTAAAGAACAATTATACACAAGTCAAAATGGCTGATCTATATCAATAGTAACAATATAATTAATGCTATTGGTGGATGGAATAGAAATCGTGAAACACTGATAATATGGAGAAAAATTTATCTGCATACATATTCCATAATCATCGATGGTGGTTAAGTATATACGGCTATTCGTTTTGCATGCGTGTCTAATAGAATCCATATTAGGTGGATAATTATAAACGTGTTGAAGAACACAGCAATTTCCGAGATTACACAGTTCTTGTGAAAAAGAGCATCGTGCTGTTTTATATAAACCGATGTTATTAGGAAACAACGATTAAAGAGATGCATCACCATCTCCAAGTAGTGTCAAGTACAAGAAAGAGTATTACGCGTTTAAAAAAGACCAGGCTGATTAAGTTGTTCAAAATAAATAAAAAATTCAGTCATAGTAAACAAAAAAAATAGATTCAATCGGATTTTATTGTGAAAGTCGTCTGTACTTGATTCTTGGCTCAAATATTTTACTAGCTGGCTGAGAAGATGTTGGATGTATTTGAAAACGAATGCAGAGATAAAAACTCTGAAGATGGGGATAATGGAGTTTGTGAATTGAGAGTTATAAAAAAAGAAAAAAAAATATATGGGCAAACGTTTTCCTTCAGGAAACATATTTTTTTCGTTGCTTTTCAATGCACTTTTCAATACTCCGTTTAAAAAGGATAATGTTGAATAACTGATATATTAAAGACACGACTTGGAGAAGTAACAATATATATACAATCATATCTCTGATAATGCTATTCCCAATATGATTGTTTTTCTTAATTGGATCCTTCTCTCATCCAGTCCATTATACTATAAATTTCATATTGTTGCTGGTTCCATACATGTCATAATCCTCTTATATTATTATAATATTTAATTATCCCATATATTTATTATCATTTATCCATGTTTATTATCATTTATCTAATCATTTTTTATCCAATTATTTTTTATCATCCATTTCATCCTAATACTATTCAACGTTTTTCTCCATCCTTCATCCTCATAACCGTTATAAAAATTATTTGATATTCATGTCTAATAGATAAAGCAGAGAGAGAGAGAGATTAGCATTCTAATAATTACATAACTTACCTCCTAATTAATAGTCATAGATACAAAAATTGCAAGGAAAAGAACAGTATTGCATAAGATAATAATTATAATCATTATAATAATGACTTGTCATAGTATTTTGAAAAACTATAAATATCATAACATCCATAAGTAAAAAATAATAAAAGTAACCAGTCGTTTTGTCTGTATATAATTAAAAGTAAATATGTTTCATAATTAATTGGTGTTGCGTCATATATATTGAGGTATTGCCGATACATGATGAAGTTTGGTATATTTGAGATATGCAGAAGTCCAATAAGATTTGAATATTAAAGTGCTGAAAATCAGTTAGTCGTTATGATGGTAACAGGAGCCTAACAATAATATCATAGTCAAAAAAAAAATCAGTTGTGTAAAAATCATTTACGATGTGTTTGCTTCAATGTATGTAGGGCCTCAATGATAAACAGTTGTAAACGTAATATCGGGATCCATTCATAATGGCAAAAGATGAAGTTATTCAATTGTGGTCATCGATATAGTTGAGGTGTAACAGTAATGCTGTAATAAAAAAAAAGTTGATTCGTTAATATACTCTAGTTGTATTTGTTTCAAAATATGATCGTCGATGATTAGCAGTTGCAAATGTAAATTTGGTAATAGATCAGTAATAATATTGAGATCAAGGAATATTGATAAAGGAAAATAGAAAAGGGGAAAGAGAAGTAAACAAAAGGAATATGATTTTTTTCAGGATAAAGCGAGTTAGCCACTGCTGGAAAAAAAAAGTTGATTCGTTAATATACTCTTGTTGTATTTGTTTCAAAGTATGATCGTCGATGATTAGCGTTGCAAATATAAATTTGGTAATAGATCAGTAATAATATTGAGATCAAGGAATATGGATAAAGAAAGGAAAATAAAGAAGGGGAAAGAGAAGTAAACAAAACGGAATATGATTTTTTTTAAAGATAAAGCTGAGTTAGCTACTGCTGGAAAAAAAAAGAGGTCCGAAATTACCAATTGCCGAAAAAAGAGAATGGTGTAGCATATTTTTTATAAAATTAAATGCACTTTGACATTATCACAATGATATTTTGAGCGATCCAACAGTAATAAAATAAAACAAGACAGAACAAAACATACATCAAAGTAATTCCATTGTTTTATTTTTGATATAAATACCTAGCCTTTCAAAAACACCAACACACTGTATTTTTTTTCATATCCATCAGATCAACTCGTTCACACACTCACACCCACACACTTACTTTTACTTTTTTTTAACACCATGTCTGAAAACTTTGCTGAATCATCTTCCATGGCAGCTCGTCGTTCTGGTAGTGATATTCCATCCACACCTATGTCAGTCGATGATAACCTTGTAAGTATATTGACAATATACTTTCACACATAAAACACACAAGTATATTTTTATATATAAAAATTAAATATATTAATCAATATTATCTATACCTTGAATTTATAGTCCCAAGCAACATCTGACACAACTGAAGATGCTCCCATCCTGTCCCGTCAACAGTCCATGATGTCTACCGATACTGAGAGTTTTTTTGCTCCTCCAAATGCCACTACTGGGCAAAAACGCAGGGAAAGCTGGACGTCAAAGAATCATTGGGCAAAAAGTAGAAAAGTGGCTGATGGCAGGAACGAGTGGAGATGTCAATTCAGTTACAGCGATGGTCATCAATGTACTTACAAGTATGTTACCGACAAAAAAGGGTCCACTGGAAATATGATCGACCATTTGAAGAACGTCCATAATATCACTAAGGAATCACCAGCAAAGGGTACAAGCCTTGTTCCTCGTGGTCTTGGTTCAATTGATACTTTCTTAACGAATAAAGCACCAAAAACAACGTTCACCAAGCAACTGTTTTACCAGTGCCTCATGATGATCTTATTGCTTCTCGTGCTCCTTATACAGCTGTGGAACGACCAACCTTGCAAAAGTTATTTACATAGCCCATTCCGCTCCAGCTTTACAAGATCTAAAGTTGCCATCAGACACGACGATCAAACGTCATTTAACAAGGTACCATGGCGAACTGATGGAAAAAGTCAAGGAGAAGTTGCGCGTGGTGCCTTGTTTGGCGTATACTACTGATGGGTGGACTACTTCTAATATGAAGTACTCGTTTCTTGCCATTACAGCACACTAGATCGATGAAGATTGGTCATACCGTTCATTGGCCATTGGGTTTGAAACATTAAGGGCTCACATACTGGTACCAATCTTGCTGCCACCATAGTCAAGCTCCTTGAGAATTTTGAACTTATGAAAAAGCCATTTTTCCTACTACTGACAATGCTTCGAATATACAGACCATGGGTGTGATTTGGAGAGCACCTTGGGTGAAGAAGTATTTTCAGCAGCAAACAACCATATTCCTTGTATCGGCCATGTCATCAATTTGGTCGTTCAAGCAGCAATTGTTGGTGGATTGAAAGCACAAGCACCAGAAAACAGGATATAATCGATGATGATATCATACAGAAGAAGATTGTAAGTAAAGAAAAAAAATAATTATAAATATAGTTGAAAAAAATATTGATAATTATTATTTACTCACTTCCTTATTATCGTCCTACGCGTGTGCTACCATTATCAAACGTTTGTGCTCAGGGATCCTTGCTATCCATTTATCCCTACAATGACATGAACAGTACATCGAGTTTTGCGAAAATATAGAGCCACCACTAAAGCCTATTCAACTCACTTTGGATATATATACCTGATGGGATTCAACATACAATATGCTTTAGATCGCGTTGCGTCAATGAGCTGCATACAATAAAATGATGCTTTACAGAGATGGTCTTAGGGGATATATTTTGTCTGAATCTGATTGGGAACTTATTGAAGAGTTGCAAAAGTTCTTTGCACCATTTGTGAACTTTCAAAAAAAGATGAGCGCACAAAAATATCTAATGATCAATAGGGCAACGACCTTATACAATATGTTATTCAATCATTTGGAGAACTATACCAGAAGTAACTCTACTGTAAGTATTATATACTGTATTAGCATAACTTTTTTTGGTATTAAATGCGTTGGCTAATCCCATTGTTTATTATTATTTTTATTATTATTTACCTTATAGGCCCATCCTGGTGTTAAAGAAGCTGCCAGCCATGCTTTTGAAAAGCTCAAGAAATATTACACCTAAGCAACATAGCCAGTCTATGCTATATCACAAGCACTCGATCCTCGTTGTCATTATAGTTGGTGGTCTTATGTTGGTTGGCTGCAAGATTGGATTGAAAACGCCAAAAAACAAGTTGAAGATGAATGGGCCAAGTATGTTCCAGTATCATCACAACAACAAGAGCCATCATTCGATGCTGACTATAATGATTACAAACTAGAAGACATCAAGGAAGATGCATTGGCAGCATATGTAGCAGAGCGGCACCAGCCAAGGGTTGATAAGTTGTGTTTTTAGAAAGGTTGTGAAGAAGCATCAGGTGGAATGAAAAATAGTGAACTGTAACCTCTATTTGCTATAGCAAGATGTTACTTGGCAGTACCAGCAAGGTCAGTCCCAAGCGAACGCTGCTTCTCGCGTGCTGCCTTGTTCATTCCAAACCAGCGAAACAGGTTGGAACCTGATGCGTTGAGAGAATCGGTGCTGATTGATTTATAGTCCCAATTTCTGGATGGCTATAGTAGTAAATTCACCGATGTTTTTGAGGAGGAAAAGAAAAAAGAAAAACAAAGTAACAATGAAGAATCTGGCAACAATGATGTTGAATTCAATATTCTAGAGGAGGAACTTGAAGAAGTACTCGAAGAAATATAAAAGAAACAAGTTTATTTTTTTTTATTAATTTCAAAGTCACCCTTGTTCCCTACCATAATTCCCTTCCCTCTTTTTTTTTTCTTCATTATATACACATTTTTTATTATATATTTTCTTCGCTCATTTTTGTCCATGTCTTACATCATATATCTTTTTTTTTATCAAATACTAGCCCTTCCTTACAAACTCTTTATTAGTTCTCCTACCTCGGATATATATTCTCCTGCACATAGCATGTTAGTTGTTATGTTGTCTTTTGTCTCACAATCTACAAATTGATTTTATCTTGCCACACCAAACACCAACACTTTTTTTCTCACTTTTCTTTTCAATATCACTTTTTCTATTATTATGTTAAATATTTGTTATATATACTATATATATTTATATATCTTTTCTTATTTTTTTTTATCAGTCTCTTTATTATAATATAAATAAACAGTACATGTTATTTCTATCAAAAACGATACTTTTTTAAAATACTATGTTGCTGACTTTTTTTATGCAAATTAACTACTGGTACTACACTATGAAATACATGTCTTTAAGAAATTCAAACTATAAATACTAATGATCTTATATTTCATTTCATTTGAACAATCAATTGCTCGACATTCTATTTTACTTAATATTCCCCTCGTCTATTACCTATTCTTAATATTACAATGCTAATATCTTTTGCGCCTCAAACTTATTTACATTCTAGTTTAAAATGATCACAATATTCTTTGACATCTTGCTATTTATTAGAATCCATCCAATAGCCATCTGTAATCCGATCCACATCTACACCATCTGCATCCGCATCTGCATCCGTACTTGCAGATGTGGATATAGATAGCCCTCAATCTGATCCGATCTGATCTGTGAATAACACTAGAAGTAAATGCTATCTAGGCTGTCTTCCCTAATGCAATAATCTATTACTGTGCATTCCATATTATTCAGGCATGGAATTGACAATTGAAATTGAAAGTTCGTTTAAATGCATCATATACAGCAGAAGAGCAGCAACAATATCGATGACATATGATAATTGCATTAAAAGATATTATGTATAAGGAAAATATCAATATAATGAATGATGCAATTCAACAATTTAAAAATACATTTCGTAATCAATATGAATTCCTTAGTTATTTTTAACAACAATGGGAACCTCTTCATATAATTCAATATTGGGCCTACTTATATGTTGATCCTATACAACAAGTTTACCTAACTAATAATTTCATTGAGGTAAGTAATATTCTAATATAAATTTATCATTATAATTTTTATTCAAAAATAAATTTAATAATGTTTAACCTTTGAATCTATTATATTATATTTAGTTATGGCATAACCAACTTAAAGTTATTTATCTTAAACATATTCGTAATAAGCATTTCAATCATCTTATTTTTATTTTAACAAATGAAGTCGAGTTTTACTTCTAGTAAGAACGTGCATAGATCTTAGGCAATAGTGGTCATATGGGTCCATTAGAAAACCAATTATTATCTCATCGATATATAGCATCAACTATTCCAGCACATGAAATTTTAGTAAGAATTCACAATCCTAAAGGTGAACATAACAGTAACCCAATGGTTGGAAACTGGGCAGTAAGATCATTTGTATCTTATTTAACTCGCTCTGCCCCCTTATATAATGTCATGGTTGATAATGATATGTATATAATACAATGCAGTTGCCCTAATTATACTAGTAGAAATGCGTCATGTAAACATATGTACTTATTGAAGCATTTTACCAACATGCCGATTCTTTTTGAATTAGAGCAACAAAATGCAAGGGAGATGACTATGCAAATAACTAATACTGATAGGGAACAAAATAACCAAGATGCCTCTCAAGATATACAGTCTATCAATATATAAAGTTTAACCAATGTGGAAGAGGATATTATTATTGATAATAGAGCTGATAATTTAAGATATATTGCATAAACATTTACATCATTACATCATGATCATAATCGTGTATTAAACTTAACAACAATTTCATAAGAGGAGGCAGAATATTATGCACAGCTTGTCTGGGAGCTTGAACAACTCCACCAAAATATGCTGCAACAACATTAAGGTGAAATGACAATAAGACGAATGAAAAAAAATAAAATGTGTGAAAAGTAGGACTAAAAGAATATAGTTGAGAATCTTTTATTATTTAAAAATGTTGGTCTTTATATATGGTTCTATTATCTATGGAGATGATGTCCAGTTAATTATGATTAATAATCTATGTTCAATGAGCTGAGATGAAGGATCTCTTACTTCTTAAATTACATATAATCATACATGTATATTTAGTTGAGTTATAGACTGGTACACCGATCTTCTCCGATGTCTACACTTCTTTACTGTTTATTTCTTTATATAGTATTCTTACACTGTGTTTATTAGTAATAAGAATTTAACTTGGTGTAGTGTGTTAATGGTCATATCATATATATGAGAATGATGTTTAACTGATTAATGAATGGACATAATAGAACCATTGTTGTGGTTCATCACAAACATGATCATACAAGACAATCCAATATACAACATCATCTATAATACATTTTCTCTCCCATCTATTTTCCTTTTATATTTTAACTACATATCCTCATCAACTATCCTCCTTCATTTTTATATTTATCTATATATTTATATATATGATCTAACTATTAAACTATCTATATATTATTTTTAATTGATCTAAAATAAATAATATCAAAATATATATATTTATATATGAGCGATCCAAATAATTTTAATTATTACAAAACTTTTTTTTTTCAAAAAAAATTAGAATTGTTATTAAGAAAAAAATATAATCTTTATCTAAGATGATTTATTCATTATATGTTTCCATTCCATAATCATAATAGTAATTAATCCAGGTTATCTATACTGTTGTATTAGTGTTGATGAATATATTAAAAATGATCGTGTGGTTTTATATAGTTTTATATAGTTGTGTTATATATAACAAAAAAATATATTCCCCCCCTTTATATCCATCTATTATAATAATCCAATTTCCTTAACGTTTGTGTACTGTCATGTTGCTAAGAGTATCGTCCTTTTATTTATTGAATTGGTATTGCAATACTGAATAGATTGAACATTATAAATAAAAAAATATATATGTGTATATTCCCTATAAAATAAAATGGTAATCATTAAGAAAAGTTGATAAAAAAAAACTATCTTTTTATTTTTTACATGATTTCAACATACCTAGTATTATGCATAGTTTTTTTTTTTTCCAAAACATATTGCTATAGTTTGTATCGTTATAAATATATAATTATTGTGGTGTAGTGGTGGTAGTAGTGATGATGCAACAGAAAACAAAAAAAAGATCGGGTATATATATAAAGAGAAGGTTGAAAATAATTAGTAAAAAAGGTTTACTATAACTATACACAATACACTTCCTTCTATTCAACCCATTCTTACTTTATACCTCTGAATCCTCTTTCAATATTTAATACATCATAAGATTCATGTTTGGCAATGCTCCGTTGAAATGGTTTATCTTTTCCTATATATAAAAAATAATTGTTATGTGGTTTTATTATAATATTATTACCTATACTGTTCTGAATTTTTTCTCTATTTTTCTCTTTCAATTTATAATTGAAGCGCCATTTATAAGTTATGTTTCATAATCTACAGAAAAAATAGCATATAGTATATGTGTTCCATGACATCGTTGTTGTAAATGTACTAGTTCTATGTTTACAATTGTCAAAATCTATTTTTTTTTTACTTTGTTTTTTTCAAAAGATTTTTTCTCTTAGCAAAAATTAAGGGTAAAAATTGAGGGCAAAATTATTCTAAAAAATTTTAAAACTCAACTTGAAAAAGTAAGGGTAAAATAAGGGAATGCCTCCTATCCTACCCTCTGAAAGATTGTAGATGCGGCCATCCAGCAGCAAATAGAGAACATTTTATATGTTGTCCTTTGATAGAAGAAGTACTGGCACGCATAGCATGTCTGGACCCAGGGGAATAAATTCTTCAATTTTTGGAAAGTCTATATAGTGAATGCCTGTATATAGACTTTCCAAAAATCAAATAAATTTCTAGAAGGACTTTTAACGTATTACATACTAAACTTCAATATCAATTTATTTAAGATGTGTGTGTAGTAGCTTTTTTTATTTGTGTGATATTGTATAGTATAAGTGTTAATATAGGTCTAAAAATATAAAAAAGTGATAACAACTTAAAAGGAAACTAAACAATGGATATAAGGATAATGTAAATATAGAATGTCAGAAAAGTAAAGGGGTTGGTTGTTGCATATAATAATAAGAACAGAAAAAGATAATTAATATATATGAGCACTGTTTACTATAGAATGAACTTCACTCTAACTTTCAGATAGTCCTTCCATTATATCTTGTTTTCTTTGTGGACATTCTTCAACTTTCCAGCGACCTCTACAGTTATCTTTGTTTTGACACTCAGGATACTGGCATGTTCTTTTTCTTCCGCTTTCTATTCCCTCTAAAATAATATCTGGAGATTGCTGTAAATATGAATGTGGAGAAAGCGAAGGTGCTGGAGCAAGCTGGTGTAACTGTGGGTTTATTGGTACCAGCCGTTCACAAATATTATTTGCAGGTTGTTGGCAAGGTTTTCTTACCCGACGACGACGAGGTTACTGTTGCTGCTGTTGTTGTTGCTGATGTTGTTGCTGTTGTTGAGATTGTGATGCAGCAACAAAAGATAATAATGCTGCTGGTGGAATGCCTGCTGAAGCAAGCATTTGAAAAATATCGAATTGTGTGAGCGGTTCAATTGATGGCGGTGCAGGTGGTTGAGAACGTAGATTTGATGATAGGTTGTGATCGGTACTTGTTGTTGAGGCAATAACCGATTCTTCCTTGGGTTGTTCAAACGCAAGCATTGGAGGTGGTAAAACAAATCTGTTTTCACCCGATGCTGTTATTTCTGCTGCTTCTGGAAGAACTGCTAATGGTGCAGGTGCTGGATTATCAATAATTCTACTTGGTGACTGAAGTTGATCTCTCATTGTATCAATTGTGTCCTTGTTTTTCTCGATGGATTTCTTTGATATCTGTAATGTACGCCATGCATTGTGATGTGCCATGAGGTGCTCTGGAGTCTTGTAAAAAATATTTTTACCATCTGCTTTGTTATTGTTCCATGATTTGCAAATATTCTTCCAGTCGGCCTTCGTTGGTGAACTATTTATCTCCATTATCTCGTTGAAGTAATTGAACTCATCTTGAGTGTGTACGGGAGTTACAGCATACTTGGTAGAGAGACGTGATGCAATGAAATCATAAAGGCGTCCCTTTTTGGTATTTGTCGATCCAGCTGGGAAAAGCAATAAAGAGCTGATCTTTTGTGCCAACAATGGATCACTTTGTGTACTTGGGTTACTAACAGTTGTGCTTGCTTTATGGTAATCGACTTTCTTTATTTGTAATTCATCGGCGATAACCTCTGGAAAAGCTGCAATGCCAAACGTCTCATTTGACATATGCATATAAAGCGCATCCTTGACAACAAGACTCTTCACCAATTCTGCTTTGTCCATAATGTTAAGTTCTGTCATCAAGTGACAAATTGTTTGTGTGATCTATAGACTATAATGACCTTTGTGAACTTTCCTATATCTGTTTTTCATTCCAACCTATAGATAAAATAACAGTGATATTGTTAGTAGTGGGTTAAAAGTAAATATTATATAAGGTAGTCAAGATAATGGCTAAATAACATACATTAATATTATGTCGTAAACGGTAATCTGCCAATGCACAATCTGTCTAATGTGGACCTGCTCCAAATGTACTGAATTTGCGAATGATATTCTGATGTACACCCCCTTCGAGAGAATTCGTACCCCTACTACATCGGTAGAGTGGAAATCCATTCCTGTCAACACCAGTTTGAAAATACAAAGAGATATCTGGGGGATCAGAAACTTCACCAGAACGAATTGCTTCAAGTACCCGACGTGCTTACTGCCAGGCAACCTGATCAAAGAGTGGTCTATTCGATCGTATGCATCGCAACTCTCTATATTCGGCAAAAAGATTCTGTACCGCTGCATATAATTCCTCGGGTTTTGGAACATATCTCTTGCATCTTCATAGGACCCAGCATTGCAATTTTATTTAGGAATCCACAGGTAAAAAAGTGGTAGATTCTTAAAGGGATTCTTAAGAACCCCTTTGGGAATCCCAGCATAGGGATTCTTAAATACAAACTTGAGTTCCGTAAGAATCCACTAGTAGATTCCTAAATGCAAAATATTAATATATACTGGGGGGTGCCTTCTGCCTAGTTTGTCTATATGCATTATTTTTTTATGTCAACTATATGATAGCATGCAGTATGTGTATGTATGCCATCTAATATATATGGTAATGAAATATATCCATATATGATATGGGTAGTTGACGATGTTGTTCTAGATCGCGTTTTTTTTTTTTTTGGTTTTTTTTTTTTTGGTTTTTTTTTTTTTTTTTCGAAAATTTTTAAAAAAATATATATATATCAGACAGAGGAGTAGTAGATAAAAAAATTATTTTTTATTATTTTATTTTTAATAAAAAAATGAAAAGCTATTTCTATAGAAGGGTATATAAATAACTACACTAATATAATTCTATGGAAAGTGGATATAAAATACAAATGAGTTGAAAATGATCGATATATCGCAAAACTAAATAAAAATTGAAAAGGATAAATTTCGGGCATTGCAATGATATCCAGTATAGATCCGTTTCTAGTATTAATCGGAAGGACAGCTTAGATTTTTTTTACCTATAGAAAGCAATCAATAAATGTATCAGTGTGTTAATGAATGAGAAAAAAAAAGAAAGGCGATGAAAAATAGGATGATATAAATGTAATAAAAAATGTACTTATGATAAATATAATATACTAAGGGAAAAAAAGTGGATATATAAAATGGATCTATAAAATAAATGAAGAAAACACACCAATAAAGTGAATAAAGAAAAAAGGTAACCTCTGAAAAATGCTACAAAAGCCAAAAGGAAAATAAACTTAACTTCTGTAATGAACCGAATAAGACTGTGATGTAATAGAAAATAGCGTTGGGTGGTGATAAACCAACTTGGTAGCTAATAAAAGATAAGAGAAAAAATGAAAGAACTATGTGAATACAGTATAACCACACAATCAAAAAGAAAAAAAAATACTTACCATAAAGTTATGAATCAGAAAAAGAAAGAAAGAAAGAAGCATTATAAAACATATAAGTTTATATGGATGTATCCCAATATAATTCACAGAATATGAAATTTAAACTCAATTGCTTAAGAATCAAAAATTGAATTTTTTTATAAAAATAAATTAATCATGAAATATGTTTACAGAACCTTATATAAATTTAAAAGATTTATTTCATAATGAAGAAAAGGCATTATTATATTTAATTGAAAATGATTATATTAATAAAATTAATAAATGTCCAATATGTCATTCAGATACAAAATTATATATAAATAAAAAAGTATTTATATGCAAAAATTATAAATGTTGTAAAGCTTATTCACCATTACGTGGTACTATATTTTCGAAAATGAAATTACCTTTAAACATACAATTACATATTTTAAATTATTTTATCTTAAAAATGCCATGTAGTAGTATTGCCTCTATATTACAAATCAGTAAAAACACGGTAACATCATATAATAAAATATTTAGAAATTATTTAAAAAATAAAATTTATTTTAGTAGACATAGAAAAATTGGTGGAAGAAATAAAATAGTAGAAATTGATGAGAGTAAAATTGCTAAAAGAAAGAATA
>JAIXMP010000083.1:0-24289 GCA_025677815.1 Phascolomyces articulosus | reverse complement strand
CTAATCGTTATTTATTTTTCTATATGTTTTTTAGGCTATATTCTTCATAACGATATCATTCTTTATATCATCATCATCGCCATCAACTGACAATACACCACGTTTTCATAGCACGAATTTCCACTTTTGATACATTAAAAAACATACGTAAAAGGTAATATGGATAGTATATAAACACGGGCTTGATTTTTTTTTTTGAAGCTTCATCTCTTATTAACATCTTTCGTTTACTTTTCCATCATCTAACAATGCCACCAACCGATATCACCAACATGAAAATGAACCCATCCGTCAAACGTCGCCGACCTGACGATTAGGTGACCAAAGATTTAGAATCGATAGACTCACCACCATCCTTCATGTATGTTCAATAACATTCATCTATATATTGAGCTTTTTTACATGTTATATCTCATATTTTAATTATTATATATATTTAACTTAAAAATAATAGCTCCAACCCCCCTCTTATATCGGATAATCCTAAACATCTTGATGGTTACATGGAGTGGATGGATGAAGTTTTGAAGCAGACGCACTGTAAACTGTAAGTAGAACCATTATTATTATTATTAATTATTACTATTATTAACATGACAATAAAAAGCATCAAGCCATTATTAAAGAATGATCCATATGAACCTCGTGTTTAGCAAAAGTTCACTGCTGGCACATTCGATGACGATCCTTCTTTGGTCTGTTACTTAGCAAGAAAGTGGTACATCTGATGGTTTATATTAATAAATTGAGATAGCGTGTCCTAAATCAAGTTGCTATATATTTTGTATTTAGGAGAAAGGGTGCATATACCTATAGTCTGTTTGCCAAGCTCTGGGCCTTTGGGTGTGGTGGTTATAGCCAACCGACACCATCTTTTGAATAGTGTGATGACGATGATGATACGGAGGAGAAAAACGAGGAGGAGAAAAAGGAAGTGAAGATTCCTGAGCTGGTGGAGTATGAGAGCGGCTCAGATGATGATGAGTGGAGTGATGAGGAGACGACCTATAAAGAAGTATAGGAGGAAGTTAGAAACTATCCTATTTTTTAATAAACTTTTTTTTTATTGACTTGAAATTTCTTATGTTTTTTTTTTTTATATTGGAATAATATGAACAGAAATAAAACTTTTACTGTTGTTTTACAGGATTCACGATCACTTATTTTGCATATTTTGCATATCTTTTTCTACAGTATAATCATTTTTGATTAAGTAATGAATAAGTTAAATTATACTCCATTTAAATTTAAAAATGCCAAAAATGTCAAGTTATTGATCCTTTCAATATGGTTTTTTTTTATCAATGCCCTCTCAAGATAGAGATAAAAAGATATAAAGATTATTTCTGACTAAAAATAATGATTATATAATTTATTAACATAACTGGCTTCATATTATTTGGCCATGATGTGTTATAGTTTAGTTTTAACTGTTATAAATTTTGCACACAAAAAAAAAAATGGTAGACTTTATAATTTATGAGATTCTCATGATATTTATATAACAGTTCGAATATCAAGAAACTATTGATATTCTGATGAAATTTTTGTAATTATTAGAAATATCAATGGTGTATCACAATAATGAAATTCTGGTGATACACCCCTTTTTTTGCAGTGATAGTAAAAAGAATTCATAATGGATCAGACATTTTTATTACATCTGAGATGAATCTTTAAAAAAATTCATCTTCAGCTGGTCACGTGACTTTATGGCAACAGTTTAAATCTAAGAATCTGGGTTGACCAACCAAATCACACTAGTAAAATGTTTACTCTAAAGGTTTATTTATAGATAGATAGGTTAATCAACTATCTTGTTTTTAATGATCCTTATTTATTCCTATGCTATATTATCCCCTTACTACCCTTACTAATTATAATTACATTGCCTATAGATATATTCTTAATAATAATAGAAGTAGTATTCTCTACATAATAATAATTATATTATAATTATTATTTCTTTTTTATTTTTATCTAACCCTATTTTGGTTATCTTTTTATATTATTATATTGTCCCTTATTATGCCCTCTCATTATTTTATATATTATATATTATTATCTTATATTATTTCTATTTCTATTCTTATTAATTTATTATTATGCAAAATATATAAAAGGCAATGAATGTTATATAATATAAAGAACAACTAATTAATAAACTATCGACTTATATATATTACTATTAATTTACTTTATCTTTAAATCATTTCCCTTATGTTTTATCCTTAATTCTAGTTTTATGATATCTACTAAAGAATCTTGGTCTAGTCATAATTATTTATATTTGCAAGTATGGTGCTAGTAAAAAGAATTTATAATAGATCTGATATTTTTGTTACATCTGATATAAATTTTGAAAGAAATTTATTATTAGCTAGTCACATGACTTTAAGATAATAGTTTAAACCTAAGAACCTAGCTACATCTATTTGTACTCCCCCTTTATATACCTCCCCCCTAATATAAAAAAGTAGTTGGTGTAGTATAGATAAGAATTAATAATAGAATTAATAACAAAGAGAGATGGAGATAGAAGAAGCCTTGTGAGAATCAATATAGATTTATTATAATGATAAAGATGATAATAAAGATAATTATATTCTAGTTTTATAAGTATAGTATTTATATATTTTCTTATCTATGCTACTTAATTATTGATCATGGTAGTTTATTAATATTACATTTGCTTAATATAATGGATATATATTATAAGTGGTATTCACAGTGATATAACATAATATGAGGAGATATAGTTATATTTGTTGTATATATATATATTTGTTGACTATTAGTCATTAGATGATTATTATTACTTTTATACTCTTACTTATACAATAGTATGGTAGTATTTATGTATTATTTGATAATTATTATATATAGGATATTATACTAAGATCATTATTATTATATTATTATTGGAATAAGGATTATGTGAGTCAACTAATATTATTTATTGTTTGTGATAACATGATGTAGTAGAATTAGTGATAATATATATGAGAAGAAGTATGGATATGATGAACATCTCTTAATTTGAAGAAATAGAGGAATATATATAAAATAAGAGTAGGTTTATTAAAGTTCTAAAGTTTTAAAAATATAGATTAGTATTTAAAATAAATTAAGATTTTAAAAAAAATATTATATTTAGAGTGATTATATACGTTTTTCTATGTAAATATGCCACAGTTAGAGTATTTAAACTATTTATTATATAATAAAAATAGAATATATTAGTTATAATCACTAAAACTATATATATAAAGTTATCTATGCTATTTATTTATAAGCTTACAAATACTATAAAAGAAAGATATATATTAAAAGCAAAGCTAAAGAATAATAATAGTTATAGTAGTACCAAGAAGTGACATGAATAAAAAGGGCAATAATACATATGTAAAAAAATTGAACTTCTTTATAAATTCTTTTTTTTAAAAAAATTATAATGTCTACTTCAGCATCAATAAATAAAATTCCTAAAGAGCTTTAAAAAGAATGGGAAGATTATAATACTACTATGAATGCCTACTTTGTATAGGCTAAAAAATATAATGTTATATTATATACTACCAAAAGTACCCTCAAAGGGAAAAAGAGAAAGATACATCTCATATATAAGCATTTTAGCCAACCTATCAATAAAGATATCTATAATAATAATAATAATTGTAAAATTTAAAGGCCTACTTTATTTATTACTAATAAGAATAGTGAAATTATCGATTCTCTTAAAACAAAGAAAGGCAAAAAGTACTATTAATCATATTCCTAGTGCATTGGATATAAATTCAAGATTATTCTTTACCCTTTGAATATCAAAAGTCAATAATAGCATATCATCTCATTTTATACTAGTAAGCATTATTATAAAATTGCTTAAGAGTTGTTATCATATCTAATATTATGTCAGCTTAATAATAATGATAAAAAAATCATTCTTAATATAATCAAAAGTTATATATCAAATAGTACTATCATGTTGTTCCTTACTATTAGTAATAAAGTCATTAACCTAAAGATATTACAAACTTATAACAAAAAATTTTCAATAATGATCCTTATTATGTAATATTCTAGTTAATCAAAAAACTTAAAGATAAAGGATATATAGTATGATTAGACTTAAAAAAAGAAGGAGATAAATATTTTTTACTTTCTCTTTTCTTTACTTACTAAACAGTAATTGATCTAGCACACAAGTTCCCTAAAGTAGTTGTAATAGATCTATCCTAATATAACCACTACAGTGATTCTCCTTATAAAAATGCATTATTACCAAATATAGAAATACCTATAGACCAATGAGATTCGTAGAATTCAATGAGCATAATTTCAAACTCAGTTGACTTAGTAAAAAATAGAGAAAGAAGGAAAAGTATAATTTTTTGAAAAATTAAGGTTAGAATTTTAATATATTTAGTAAACTATCATATAAAGAGAATTAATATAAGTATATATAATCCAAAAAATAAAAAAGAAATATAATAAAAAAAGGAGAAATTTTGACTTTTTTTATATACTTAAAGGGAAGTAGAGTTTAATGAGATTAAAAAGACTAAATTAATTTGATAGTATAGTGCACTAGAAAAAAGGGGGAATATCACAATTGTGAAATAGTTGTGAGATTTTAATGAAATTCTAATGATTTTTGCTCCACAATGAGAACCTCACAATTGTGATTGAAGATATGTACAACATAGTGAGCTGTGCTACATCATGAGAATCTCACAATTGTGAGATATCATAAATCACTATAATGATATTTAAAAAATAATAATAATGTCACAATTATGATATATCAACAATAAATATTGTAAAATATCAGTAATCATTATTATGATATTTCATATGTCATAAAGATATCACTATGTTCAGCTTCCAATAGTATTGTTATATCCTTTGAATTATATCCAGTAGTATCATTATACCCTTTGAATTATATCCAATAGTATCGTTATATCCTTTGAATTATATCCAGTAGTATCATTAAATTCTTTGAATTATATCCAGTAGTATCATTATAATATTTCAGTTATATCCAATAAAAGATAAAAGAAATAAAAAGTATTTGTAGTAACAATATCCATTTATTTGATAAAAAAAATGTAATTGATATAAAACTATGCTATCCTATGCTATAACTACTATTTAATACTATTGCAGCCCGCCACCATGCTAATAGGCATTACCAAACACTGCCATAAAGAAGATTGTCATAATGGGAGTGGGTAATGTCATTTCTAAGCTGTAAATAAATTATAAATCATAAAGAAGAAAAAGGAAGGGAAAAGAAATTAAACATATGGCAAGTAGATTGTATAAAAAAGGAGAAGACAATGTTCCTACCAAAGTATATAAAATTTAGATGGCTTACTAAAACGTAGAAAGGGAATGAGAAAAAAAATTCTTACCTCATTCTATCCATTGGGGAAGTTACCAACAATTTCTGTTATAGTAAAAAAAAAAGGTATTAATGATTTACTTGTGGAATTATTTACCTTAGAATAAGGACGCGTCATCATTTTGTTTTATAGATTTAATAAAGAATTCAAAGATAATTAAAGGATACAGTGTCAAATGAGATGACAACTTGAAGAGAGCCTAAAAAGATAGGATATCACAATCAGAGATGAGGGAAAGAAAAGATGGATGGATAAATCAAATTATAATGGGCAATTTATTACTTACCAGAAATAATAATCAGTGTTGCTCAGCTCTGTAAAGCAAAAATCCAAAAAAGTTATGTCAGTTATAAAATGATAGCTTATTTTGATACTATTAAAGATAAATATATCTAGTGGTTAAATAAAAAAAAAGAATGTTACCATTTAAGAGTATAAAATAGTGCCTACTTATATAGTTTGACTAATCCTTATCTAAAACAAGTTATTTTGGTACAGTAAAAAATAAATAGAATTCATAGCAGAGCTTTATACCTATTTGTTATGGATGTGCCGTACCTATAAACAAAATCAATCAAAACACCAGTTGTAAATAAAACAAACCCAATAATGGCAAAATAGTGCCATTTGATTATATCACAGCTATCTTGGTTGAATAATACATTATTTTTTCATTACCTGTAATATCACCATAACTCATATATTAAAGGAGGAATGCGCTGTAAAAAAAATGGGTAGAGTAAGAAAGAAAAAAAAACAGTAAAGAGTAAGACTAAAAAAAAATGGAAAGAGAGACGAAAATTTGGGTTGTGTAAGATTTTCCAACTTGAGCTGTTCCAAACGCGAATAAATATCCAAATATGGAATCAAAAATAACACTTACTTTTAAAGAATATATGCAGCAATATAAAAGCATGCCGCGTTTTAATTACCATGATCCTTCTACAACTTTCACTCCATTATCCATTCTATATAGTTACTAAAATTTTAAAAGTATACCTATCCACATTTATATAATTCGTTAGTATAACTGGCCAATAATGATATTAACATTCTTATTACCCTTCAATTTAAAGATGAATACCGAAGTCCAACAACCCATTCAACTTGAAAACCCCCACACTCCCTGCATTAACGCTTTAAGTGTAAGTAAACCTATCGAATATCCAAAACATAAGATTTTACTTTTTACTAACTTTACCTAATGTTACCTATAGTAATATATCAGGGATGTGTACCAAGACATTGTTGACTGGGAAAACATCTAATTCGATTATAACTTGACTGTAAGCAAACCAGTTAACATATGTATCATCACCAAAATCATTGTTGGTATAAGAGCATATCAGCAAGAATTTCCCAGCCTTGCTCATTTTGATCTGAAGGTACGCAAAATGGCCATCACCAGCTTCAACAACAAGCGCTCGGTCCACAAACGTCTTCCTGCCGTTCAAGAAATAATTGATTGAAGAAACTGTCATGCTTCTCGCTTGAAAAGTGTATGTACACGTGTAATAATAGAGAGAGAGATAGAAAATATTATTTAATACTGATATATCGAGTAGAAACATGATCGTCAGGTCTGTGCATTAGAGCATTTTTGCGCCAACTTGGAAGAAAAATACCCTTCGAGTGGAATGGATAAGTTCCTTGAAAAGGAGTATCAATCCGAAGAGGAATCTGAGGACGAGAACTGGAGGAGATGCCCTACAAACTTTTTCGACCAGATTACCAGTCAGAAAATGTAAGTAAATAATAAATTGAATATAAATAAATATATGTGATTTGTATACGCTGCTAATTAGATTACTTTAGGCAAATAAGTTTTTAAAAGAACTTGATCAATTGGCATCCTTGCTCCAAACTCGAAGACAGCATATGCAACAAAGTGTTCAAGAAATGTTGTTATGGTTAACCGTCCAAGACCAGCAAAGTTAGTAGCATGGTTGCTGCATGATTAGTGGCAATGTTAATATTTTCCTTTTAAAAAATAAAAATAATAATATAAAGATAATAATAGCAAAAGGGTGAAAGAAACAATAATATATGATGAAATAATAAGGATAAATAATAATTATGAGGTTGATGAAAGAGAGGAAGGTCGAAAGTAATTTTGTGAGGAGAGGTTTTTTTTGTTTATAGCTTTTATGTGTGTCTTTTTTGTTGGAGAGGAATAACAATAGTTTTTTTCACTCTTGCTGTTTGATACTTTCCAATGGCGACAGGAGAATAAATATGACCAAATGGAAGAATGCACTGCTAGTCAATGGGTTTGAAAAAACTTTTCTAGGTTTCGACGTTACTAGCACGAAATCGTTGAGTGGATCTATCCTCTTCCAACCATCAGACGAAAGCAAAAAAGTAACGCTTTTTCACACCATTGACAACGAAATCGTGACAAAAGAAATATTGTATTTGGCCTAGGTATGCTGCAATATTATCGCTGTTGCTCTCCATGTATAAAGCTTGGATATACGATCCTCTATTTGTTCCTGATGCAGCACTGTTGTATTTGTAACCATGATGGTTAACAGTTTTAAAGCGGTATACATATAGTAGGACAGGATTAGGATTCGTAAGTGATGGTGAAAGGTAATTGTCGGCGTTTTGTTGTTCTTGATATGCTACTTAATAGAATTCAAGTAAAGCATCATAGTGGTCGTGTGGAAGTTTGTGTTTGGGAGAGTATTCGTTATTAGTGGAATGGTGTTAGGAGGTAAGGGTTCAGAACCATTTGCATGTTGAGCCAATGCAGAGGTATTAATGTACTCACAGATATTAAAGTTTTCCATTGTATTAACTTGCATGGTCGTTGCTGCTGTAGATGAGGTATTAACCAAACGATGGAGAAATTCGATTTGGTCATCATTGATGTGGGAAACAGTGTTGGTGTTAATATAATCACAAGCACCGGCTTGTTCAAGGAAGTGCTTCATATATATTCTTTCAAATGTACCCTTTCTATTTGTCGCAATATTGCCAAGAAGTCCATTATACCGTTCGAATTGAAACAACCAAAATGCATATACCAGTCCAAAATCAAGAATGCTTTCTTTCAAATGACAATGGGCATGCATATTTGGTGTTATAGTGGTAGAATTGAAAAGGAAAACAGTTTCATTGCAGAAATCAACCAAAAGGGTATGTGCCATATTGATTTCACTGTGAGAGATGGATGGCTTCAGTAATAGGCGACATGCATCAATGAACTTCATCCAGTGTTTAAATTTAGCAGCATCCAAACATTCTTGTAACAGGAAGGGTGAATATACCAAACACCAGCTCTTCCATTCTGCAGCTTTCATACGTGGCAAGCCGGAAGCAATTCTTTCTGGGGATAGTACATCCAAGTCTTTAGGTACAAGAAGGCCATTTGCCAACTTCTTCATCTTCTCTAAATCATCATCTGTCAATTTCTATAACTCGAACATTTTTTTTGCTGTTCTAAGCAGAAGATTATGCATTGGGTCGATTACAGTGAATCTAACAGCATCAAAATATGGAAGTTCATGAAGAACTGACCACCGCGTGCCAAAGTCGTACTCGATATCATGTTGCTCCTTTTTTGTTGTTGCCATTCGCCATTCATTCGCATGTGCAATCACGCCATTACGACTATTCTGATATTTCCATTTATCAACATCGAAACCATTGCTACCAAAATTGACTCTTCGTGTAGTGCTGTCAACAGGAAATGAAAAATTACATTTATAGCAACCATGACGACTAGTTGGTACAGTGAATCTACAAGCTTTGCAAGCAGCAGGCATATTGGAGGCAACCATTATCAACGCAGCTTTCACATGGATCGTTTAACCTGTTGAAGGCACAAACACATCAATACCGTCATCATACAACGTTGTAACCCCCCAGAAAGAACCGCAGTTATTACCATTATTACTACGAAACAACTCTATATATAAATACTGTTACTGTGACAATATCGGATTATCTTACCTTTTGGTATCTTCCAATTAACAAGAGATACATACAAACCGCAGCAACATATTTATAAATATAATTATCACTTATTCAACACATTATATTATTATTGGATATTCATCTATTACCACAGTATCTCGTAGCAACCGCAGTATCTTCACATGTTGTTACTTAGGATAGAAATATTTAATTATTGGAAAACATATAAATACCCCATTATTTTGTATCTGAAATAAAATCAATCAATTATACTTCTCTTTATCATATATATAAATTTTAAGAGTATTGATTCACTCAAGACCGAACTGGCTTGTTTTAATTTTACTGTAGCTTAAAGAAAGCTTCACATTTCAATATAGGACAGACGTAACATTCCTGATCCTTATTCTATTATCATTACCAGTCGGAAGTAACATACCTGACTTTGACTATTATCATTGAATTCAAGACATTATATCAAGGATTATATCATATAGTAACATACTACACAAGTTACTCTTTTGAAATAACAAGAACTGCTAATCCAAGCTTCACTTGTTATACATTTTTTATACTTCAAACGATAATTCAATTATATATCATATATTATTCGTATTATATATTTTACTGTGGCCTAAAGAATCCACGCTAATATAGCTGTATAATCACATATAAACAGATACTTGCTTAAAACATTAGTATTGATATCTGTTGCTTTAATCGGTGTAATATACGTTAATATTACTGGTGCTCACTAAATATCATGAACTGATATATAAAAACTTTAGTTGCTATAAGAATTGTAATTATAAGAAACAAATCTTATTAGTAACATCGTGTTGCTCACCAAAAGCCCTGCTACTCAATATCATTAAATATATGTAACTGATTAACACATTTTGGTGTTTACACTCAATTATCATATCATAAATTATTATCTATCTTACAAGCAACACATATTGTGTTCACACTTTCATCACCACTAAATTACCACCAAACCAAATATCAGGGCAACACATTTTGGTGCTCACTATAGGGGCATTGAGTGATTATTACGAGAATCAAGTCATTATCAAGGCAGATCAAACATAACACTTGATCTTGTACTGTAAAATCAATTACCAACGACAAACAAATACAAATACCACAAGACACACTTTTAGAGCTTACTACCGAATATCAAGTACCAACAATGGACTATTTCATACTAGGCGCTTTTGGAAATCGACAACAAGTACAAGCCGAATTAAACCTGTTGGACGATCGAAACCCTTTTGCTATACCACAGCTGCCTATTTATCATGGATTTGAAAATGAGGACTTTCGAACATTTAGACAAGAATTTACCTCATACATCTTACTTACTGGCGCACAAACTGAAAACCGACGATTGGAACTACTACAAGGAGTATTACGAGGTCCGGCTTTAACTCAATACCTGATCAATATAATACCAAACATGAACAAGGACCACGATGAACAACACACCACCCACACTGTATCTGCAGCACTGGACTCCTTAGAAGAATATTTTATTACTGACTACGATTTACAAAGATATCGAGATTACTTTAGCACCATTACACAACGGTATGGCGAAAGTCCTCGATCTTTCCTTGGTCGCGTACATCAAGCAGCATATGACGCAGATATTAAAAATACAGAACGTATTGAATCCACATTCAAGGCTAGATTGTTACCAGAAATCAGAAAACACTGTATAAAAATGTGTGCAATGGAACACAAAGATATTCTTCAAAAAGCTGAAGGTTACTGGAATACTGAACGACAAGACCGACTTTCAAGGCGACAACCCTTATACCGACAAAGGAAAAATTCATTTAACTGCCTCGACAAAACCGAAAACGAACAATATGAGGAAGATTGTGCCTTACAAGAAGAAATTGACAATCTGACACGTCAAGGATACTCATTAGCAAATGCAATTCGAATTATTGGAAACCCCAATAATACAATTAATAACTTTGGTATCCAAAGATCACGAAACAGCTATTACAATAACAAAGAGAGCTACCATCGACGACCAAGATTTCAACCACACAATAGAGAAAATCGATGGCAAAGTCAACAACAATCAAATCGGCGTTATGACAACATAGAACAAAGACAACGGATCAATAATCAACCAACACGATTCAACAACGATGCAAAGGAAAACTCAAGTCAATGGAATCGCTCGCAGAAATATGAATCTCGACAATTACAACAACAAGATGACCTGCAATCATATCGAGATCAAAGAGATTATAATAATAAATCCACACCGCCAAAAGGATATCAAGAACGACGACACAGTAATGGCTACAGCCAATTCAATTATTTGGAGAATCAAGACTCAGATGGATACATGTCAGATCCATATTGGGATGATAATTACTACTCTAGTGACGATGATATGGATTACTACAAGTACGAACCTTATTGCAATGTGCCAAAAAACTAGATGGGCGAGTTGCAAGAAACGGTCAACTCGGCGCCCAGAATTCATCCTACAAACCCATTTACCAAAATCGAAATCACAACAATGACAATTATAATCGACCACAAAAATACATGAACAAAAAGCCTCAACATCATAAGAACAGACAACCGGAACCAACGAATAAAAGAAATAACTTCGACAATGAATTATATATGGCACAAAAACGACCATTGGAGAATAATGAAACGGAACAGCACACAAAGAGACGAAGCATGAATTTACGATCTGGAACATCCGTCAACAAAATTGTTAAACCTGGACCCTCCAAAAAGAAACAACGACATATCTAATTTCAAGAAGAGGATATTCAAGAACCAATGCCAAGTCAAAATCGAGGATATCAAAGAATACCAAGAGTAATACCAGCCGAAGAGACTCCAGAACCACATCGTCAAGACACACCTGCAGAAATGTATCAAACACCACCACCTGCACCTGAAAGAAATCCATACAATAAAAATAATCGACTGAATAATATTGCAATGGATGTAGATCAAGAAATGGTTGAACAAACTCAAATTAATGATTCAAGGAACACTTCATCAAAACTAAACAAGGGAAAGGGATTGGCACGAAACCAGCAAAAACCAAACCCTCCAAAGGAATCAAGAAAACGAAAACCAAAAAGTAAACCACATATTGAATATGATATCGTACAAGACATATCAAATCGAACGGCACAAATAACAATTGGAGACCTTATCAAGGCATGTCCGAAATTCAGACGAGAATTACATAGCTTTACATCGATACGGCGAAACAAAGACCGAGATCTGAATTTTATGGATCTACGTACAAAAATTGATTCCACTGCTGCCTATACAACCTTTCACTTAAAAGGACGACCAATTGAAACACTTATTGATACTGGAGCAGCAAAAACGTGTATATCTCGAACATTAGCCGACGAACTACAAATGAAAATATCTAGACCATCTACAACTAGATTTACCCTAGGAAATGGATCATTACAAGCATCTCAAGGAATTATACAAAATGTTCATATCCAAGTAGGAAACATCTTAAATATACCTACTAATTTAGAAGTTCTGTCTGGATCCCCAGTACACTTAGTTATTGGAAATAACTGGCTTAATCTTGCAAAAGCAAAAATTGATTTCGGAAATGCAACGTTAACGATCAACTATAAAAATCAACAAGTCTGTGTACCATTGGCTTATACCCGGGACATGAAACATCAACGATCGCAAACTCGAACCTTACCGCAAATAACAGAAATCGAAGATGAAGAAGATAACTCATATTCTGAAGGCGAAACAGACGAATCATCTTCATACAGCGAATTAACTGACGAAACTGAAGAAAGCGAAAGCGACGAGTATTCTACATCATCAGAAGACATTTCCACAGAATCTGAAGGAGAACTCACAGACGAGGATGTTACTGAATTCTACTTAAATGACGACCGAAAAAGCTACAAGATGCGATTTAGAGAATGGAGAGCTGATGATGGTTCCATTTGTTATGAAGTACATAACGCGGAAGACATCAAAATACCGGCAAGAACCAAAATCAATGTAATTGGAGAATTACCACAACAATTTGAAATGGATATGAAGTTTTATCCCCAAGTATCCATGACTGCACCATTTGAATTGATTAATTATCCTAAAATACATGCTGGAACAACAAACTGCATGGTTACCTTGGAAAATTACATATTTGGTGACATTGAAATCCCAAATGGATGCTTATTGGGAGACTACATGCCAAGGCATTATATACGAGAAACAGACTCAGACGAACCTGATAGTCCATCAGATTTATATAATGAAGAAATATATGGATACGAATATAATCCAAATTTCCCATACTCACTACTTCAACGACAAGGCGCTAGATATGGAGAAGATTTCTTCTTCATTAATGACGAGATACCGACATCGATATCATTGGAGACAAGGAATATACGAAATGATGTCTTAGAAATTTGGTTGACAGAACCTATTATCATCCCCACAAATTCGACAATTCAAGTACATGGACAATTTTCAAGAATTATACAAAGAAGACTACAATTTGAACCTGAACGTGGAATATCCCCAGAAGAATCAAGACACGAGTATTATTGTCAAGACATTGAACCAGGAGCCACCTTATTCACCATATCCATACACAACTATTTACCTTCACAATTGACAATATCTCCACCCAGCTTCATTGGAACGTTTCATGAAATACAAGACAAGACGAAATCAAGCAGTCAATCTGAACAAATCGACGTCCGGACAAAACCATTAACTGATGAACAACTAAATCTACTCAACATACCTGAAATACCTGGAGACCGAGATGGAAACCTTCAAAAAGAGTTCATTAAACTTGTAACACAATATCAAGATTGTTTTGCATGGACAGACGACGACCTTGGATGTACCGACATCCTAGAGCATAAAATTACACTAAAACCAGATGCAGTACCAGTCGCTTCAAAACCATATAGATTGGCACCAGTAGAAGCAGCTGCATTAAAACAAGAACTTGACCGATATTGCCGACTCGGAATCATACGACCATCAACATCACCTTGGGCTGCACCTGTAATGCTAATCAAGAAAAAGGACAAGAAATCGTATCGATTCATTGCTGACATGAGAGGATTAAACAAATCATCTATCCGACCAGCAACCTATGTGGATAATTTCTGGCAAGAATTACAGGCAGCTGGATCCTCCAAAATATTTTCAAGTCTCGACCTAAAGGATGGATATTTTCAAGTTAAACTTGCTGAAGAAAGCAAATATCTGACTGCATTTTCGACGAAATTTGGAGCATTTGAATTTAATCGTTTACCACAAGGATATCATGCCGCACCATCCATATTTGTAACCCTTATCCGACTTGCTTTTCAAAAAGAGGAAGACATTATTTGCAAATACCTCGATGATTTATTTATACATTCCAAAGATACCAAAGAACACCTGGAATACCTGGAATGCATATTTGAATGTGTCAGAAAAGCTAGATTAAAATTAGGAGTAAAGAAATGTTACTTCTTTAAAAACAAAATTACTTTTCTTGGACACGAAATCACTGGTGAAGGCATATGTGCCGATAAAGCACGAACGAAGAAAATCCGAGAACTACCCTTGCCAAAAACAGTATCACAATTAAAATCGTTTCTTGGATGTGCATCTTGGCATAGAAACTGGATACCACGATTTAGTGCTATAGCTTGAGTATTATACAACCAAACCAAAAGTGACGCAAAACCATGGGGTGAAAAGGAAACCAATGCCTTTAATAAATTGAAAGACGCTCTTATATCACCGCCTATCCTAGCAAGACCGGACTTCCACAAGCCTTTTATACTACGAGTCGACGCATCAAAAGAAGCCTTTGGAGCTGCCCTTATACAGAAGGATGAGAATGGAAAAGAAAGAGTTATCTCTTACCATTCACGCGTAACCACAAAAGGAGAATCCAACTATTCCGCATCGAAACTGGAAACTGCCTGCCTAGTATATAGCGTTCGATTACTGAAACCATTCTTGTTAAACAAGTTCGATGTATATTGTGACCATAGTGCTCTTAGAGGAATATTGAACCAAAAAGAACCTACTGGAATTATAGCAAGATGGATAGAATTATTGAGCGAATACGAATTTGACGTTTATTACAAAAGTGCACACCAAAACCGAAATGTGGACTTCCTCAGCAGACTACCTGGATTCGGAGAAAACAACAACGATAAATTTGACCAATGTCTACGATTTAAAATGGGCAATTTTGAAGATGTCAAAGTAATGGAAAACCAAGAAGAGGAAACGACGAACAATAACGAAAAGTACAAAACGAAAAGACAGCAACAATCAAAAGACAAAAATCCAGGACAGCAATAGTCACATTCACACAGTATGACACAAGAACAGAAAGGATCGACATACAAACAGTAATACAAACCTTAATTTCAACAATCACTAGATAACAACACCACACCACACCAGATATTATCAAAACAAACTATTACAACGCATCAACATTAACATAAACACACGCAACCCGACGCCTACAACAAAGAACAATAGATGCAACAATACACACTAAAAGCACAGACGCCTTTACACATACACACGTGAGAAATATATATGTACATATTGTAAATATATCTCACATAATAATTTACCAACATGGACAGCCACCTCTACAACAATCTAAAATATTATATCGAGAATCAAGAATATCACCCAAATTGTGATAGCAACACGAAAAGGACCGTTCGCAAACAATGCAAAAATTATTTTGCCAAAGAAGGAAAACTTTATCGACAAGGAGAAAAACCAAAAATACTACTCACGGAAGACACCCTACAAGAGGCACTATACATTTATCATACTCATCCATTTGGAGGACACTTTGCATATGAGAATACACTCCGAAAAATTAGGCAGAAATATTATTGTTACAAACTAGCCGAAAAAGTTAAGGAGTATGTCAAAACTTGTCCTCGATGTCAACGACAAGAAAAGCCAAAAATCAAGGAAATCTTATATCCAATTCCCACGAATGATTTGCCCTTTTATCATATTCAAATCGATGTCAAACATCTCCCTATATCAAGAGCAGGATTTCGCTACTTACTTACAGCCTATTGCATATTTAGTAAATATGTTGAAAGCAAACCATTAGAGCGACTAAATGGAGCTGAAGTATCATCATTTATTTTGAATGAAATTATTACAAGACACTCCTGTCCTGCTATCATACAAACTGATGGAGGGAAAGAAAATGTTAATAATATTGTGAAATCAGTCTGTGAACAATACGGAATTGAAATGAGAAAAGGAAGCAGCTTTCACCCACAATCACAAGGAGGAATTGAGCGATGGCATAGAACAGTTAATGCAATGTTACGAAAATTAGATGCAGAAGAAAAACAAGATTGGCATCTTTACATCAGTCCACTGCTCTTTGCATACAGAACAATAAAACAAGAAACGACGAAACAGACACCATTCTTCCTAGTATACGGACGAGAAGCACATACCCCATTTGATCGACAAATGCAATGTTCAACTGATATCGACAATCTATTCGACAAAGCAGCAACTCAAGAAGCAATAATAAACCAATTCTTAATGCATGTTGATAAACTCAAGACCATTAGGAAAAATGCCGCAGCAGCTATCAAACATGTACAAGAATCACAAAAGAAAAGAATTGAGGCCAAAATATTGCAGAATAACAAGGAAATTAAATGACCATTCCAAATTGGAGATCATGTGCAAATATATCAAACCTGGATAGCAGATACACATACTGGAAAATTATTAGATATGTAGTCAGGGATATATTTGGTACATAAAGTTAATAAACGTGGAACCTATATTCTCAAGACTCTCGAAGGAGAACTACTACCACCAACACATGGGAACCGATTACGAATATACAAGCTTCCAAATACTGAATATCGATTACCAAGTTATCAAGCTACATCACATCTCATAATAAATAACCAAGGATTAGACCCTCAGCAAGAAAAAATTGAGATGATCGACTTATCAGCAAAAGAAACTGGAACAATGCAAGTAAACAAGACGCCCAACACATCAACAAAAACGCAAAACGATAATTTGAAATTAGACGAAAGACGAAATACAACAAAAAGAGCTAGAAGGAAAAGAAAAGGAGCAAAAATGAAAAATAAACAAGAGAATGATGCGAGAAAATTGAAAGGAATGGTAACTCATGTGGAAATTCCCATTCAACGATTGACATAATAATTCAAAAAAAAAAAAAAAAGATATAAAAGACAACGATTTTGATACGAAAAGAAAAACAACATCAACAACATTAACAATATGAGTAACAACAGCATCATTGACAACAATAACTACAATAACATGTGCGCCTCCCCCTCTCCTCAAAAGGAAGGCTTTTATATAACAGCTCCTTGGAGCAACGAACAACAACAAGAACATATCTTCGTTCCAGCTCCGTGGACGACCCACGAAGATAAGGTCGAAGTGGAAGGATGGGGTACTCCCCCTCTTCCTGGTGCTGCGAGAATGGCTGGGAACCAATGGATATTACGATTGGGGTGAAGTTCCACCTTCTCCACTTCCACACAACAACAACAACAACAACAACAACAGCAGCAAGATTATCAGTGGGTCTTTGACCTCTTCGAAATGGACTGGCTAGAGAGCCAAGTGCTCTCCAGAATTATTAACAAGGCTAAGTCCTTGGTGTTGGACTACCTGTGCTTTTGGCATCATTGGTGATGCTAGGTCTCTTTCTTCTCTCCTCCTCACCTTCATCATCATCATCATCATCATTTTTATTAGACTTAGAAAGAGAATTTAAATTATAATTTTATTTTATACTCTCTCTCTCTCTCTCTCACACACACACACAATATATATATATATATATATTATATATTATTATTATTATTATTATTATTATATATGAAATATTAATATATATAATAAACATATATATTTATTATTTGTCAAGGAAATATATATTATAGTGTTATACATATCAAAAACTAACAAAAAAAAAAAAAATCAAAAAAATCAAAAAATCAAAAATCAAAAATCATTATCTTATTATATATTAGGAATGGATGGAATCACCGACACTAACAGAGTATCTTACGATCAATAAGTATAATGATGAGATTGCCGATATATACAGAGTATCTTACAATCAATGAGTACAAATGATGGGATAGCCGAACCATACAGAGTGATTTACTAAATACATATCTACATCAATATAATTTAAACTAAAAGAATCACCGACACATACAGAGCATCTTATGATCAGGAAGTACATTGATGGGACTACCAACACACACAGAGCATCTTACGATCTATAATACAATTGATGGGATTACCGACACATACAGAGTGATTTTACGATCTAGTCCATATCTACAAAAATATCAACTAAGGATGGAAACACCGAGGCAAATACAGAGTGTTTTTATGATCCAAGTTTTACTTTAACACTATATCTACAAAAATATCATCAAAGGATGGAAACACCGATGCAAATACAGAGTGTTTTTACGATCCAAGCTTTACCAAAAGAGACTAACAAAATGACGATGTGGGACCATCTTTTACGGAGGCCGAGGAATGTGTAACCCCCCAGAAAGAACGCAGTTATTACCATTATTACTACGAAACAACTCTATATATAAATACTGTTACTGTGACAATATCGGATTATCTTACCTTTTGGTATCTTCCAATTAACAAGAGATACATACAAACCGCAGCAACATATTTATAAATATAATTATCACTTATTCAACACATTATATTATTATTGGATATTCATCTATTACCACAGTATCTCGTAGCAACTGCAGTATCTTCACATGTTGTTACTTAGGATAGAAATATTTAATTATTGGAAAACATATAAATACCCCACTATTTTGTATCTGAAATAAAATCAATCAATTATACTTCTCTTTATCATATATATAAATTTTAAGAGTATTGATTCACTCAAGACCGAACTGGCTTGTTTTAATTTTACTGTAGCTTAAAGAAAGCTTCACATTTCAATATAGGACAGACGTAACATTCCTGATCCTTATTCTATTATCATTACCAGTCGGAAGTAACATACCTGACTTTGACTATTATCATTGAATTCAAGACATTATATCAAGGATTATATCATATAGTAACATACTACACAAGTTACTCTTTTGAAATAACAAGAACTGCTAATCCAAGCTTCACTTGTTATACATTTTTTATACTTCAAACGATAATTCAATTATATATCATATATTATTCGTATTATATATTTTACTGTGGCCTAAAGAATCCATGCTAATATAGCTGTATAATCACATATAAACAGATACTTGCTTAAAACATTAGTATTGATATCTGTTGCTTTAATCGGTGTAATATACGTTAATATTACTGGTGCTCACTAAATATCACGAACTGATATATAAAAACTTTAGTTGCTATAAGAATTGTAATTATAAGAAACAAATCTTATTAGTAACATCGTGTTGCTCACCAAAAGCCCTGTTACTCAATATCATTAAATATATGTAACTGATTAACACATTTTGGTGTTTACACTCAATTATCATATCATAAATTATTATCTATCTTACAAGCAACACATATTGTGTTCACACTTTCATCACCACTAAATTACCACCAAACCAAATATCAGGGCAACAACGTTTTAAGTTCGTCAACAAGTGGGTTTAGGTAATTATTTAGTTCATAAGTGTGAGACGCTGTAGGGCTGGGCATTATGCTAATGAGAATCACATTTTCTTGCTTGAAACGGTGCTTACATGAAATGTTATTTATAGTTAGATAAATTGCTCCACAGGAATATTATGACGATCCCTTGTTGAAAGGTTCAAACCAGTCGATATTCAAGGTGAGCAAGGCAAGGTGTTCGGTTCATGGTGCTGCTGCAGATGGTGGTGTAGTGTTGGCAGTGAATTCTTTCCAAACACGACCGTCATAGATATTAAAAAGCATATCATCAGGTATATTACAGTTACGCCAGCTTTCAGCATCGTCAATATAATTAGGCCGGCTAATAATATGACGAAGACTGGAGATTAAAGGATTATATGCGAATTCATGAGGTGGAGAAGTTGAAAAGGTGGTGTTGCAGCAGAAATGATTTGTAGGGATTAGGTGATGAGGAAATTGTTCTGCGAGACAAGAAGGTAGTATTTTGGAAGAATGATGGTAGAGTGTGTGGCAACTGGGACAAACGGCATAACAGGTAAGTGAATCTGTTAACAAATCGAAGTTTAATTGTTTTTTGATGGTGTCTGGTGTGGTGTTAAAGCGATAAGCATGGCCAAGGGCAGCAAGTAGATGATTAAAAAATTGAAGTAAAATAGTTGAAGCCTTGTTGCTAAGGAAAAAGGTATGGAAAAGTAGCATGAAAACTGCCATAAATAAATACAGTAATTCCATAGTTGGAGCTTTTTTTATTATTATTAGCCTTTTTCATTTATTCCTTTTTTTTATTCATTATTATAAAATTTAATAAAATTTACCATTATTCTCATCATCAATATCTATGGCAACTGGGTCAGTGCCTTGTTCCATATCATTATCAAATGATTCGTTTTGCTCAAACTCGACTTCTGCTGCAGGCAACATATTCTCTGAGAGAAATATCTCACCATTATCCAAATCTGTTTCAACTGGAGTCTGGTCTGTTTGAGGAACTAAAGATTGTGTTGTTAGACTAAATTCTATTTTTTTTCTTTATAACTTTATCTATTGCTATTGCTTACCCTCCATTTCCATTGTTTCTATATGATCAGTTTCTACAATTCTTTGGAGCGCATTTTCTTTAGCTTTTCTCTGAATGAAGAAATAAGTATAACATTCATAACTGAAAATAATCAAATTCAAAACTTACTACTTCTTGTAAATTTAAATGATTATGAATAGTGCCTAGAAGTTGATAATGCATATATTTGGCAAGGTTCTTGCAATCATCACAAGGGCAAAGTTTTCGATTCTTTGCAGAAGGTTTTACAGAAGACATTTCAAATTGAAATTGTTATAAGTGAAAGAAGTTAAATATGAGTATAAAAAGCAAGGGCTAGCGTGATATGCCCTACTTATTAATATTCTATGGCAGTGCTTGTGATACACATGAATACATTATATTTTAGGTTTTTTTGACCATCAAGATTTCGACTTAAACACATAACCGACAATCCAAGGACATACTATCACCTATAAGAGTAATTATATATGCCATTGATTTTTTTTTTTACATTTTAATATTTTAGGCAACTTTCTATATAACCACTCCATTCATCATATCACCATCATCATCATTGGTCAGACTAGTTCAAAAAAAAAACACAGTTCTAAGTAACACGAATTTCCACTTTTGATGCATTGAAAACATTCATAAATGGTAATATGGATGGTATATAAGAACTTTTTTTTTGTCGTTGTATTTCTTATTAACATCTATCTTTTACTTTTTGCTTTTTCATATTAACAATGACTACTGTAACCAACATAAAAATGAACCTTGCCATCAAACGTCATCATTTGGATGACGAGGATGATTTTCCTCCAAATAAACAACTACGTTCCTGTGAGTAAGTATAGTAAGACTATTGATGTATTCAATATACGTTGCTGTTGCATAACCTTGTATTAAATTTCAATTTAAAATAATAGAAGCACCACTACTGATGATGAGTCAGATAATGAGTCAGATGATGAGCTAGATGGTGATGCAAAGCTGGCGCGTCGTAAAGAGTAAGTGTTAATACTATTATTGTTGTTGCCGTTACTGTTGATGTTATATTTTCTGAATTTGATGGTTTACATTAATGCTACATTAAATATGGTGAAGGAAATGTTAAGCGGCAGTTATTCTTACTATATAGTATAGGATAATTTTATGGGTATGGCATATAATGATGATCCTGCATTGGTTTGCTACTTGGCAAGAAAATGGTATGTAAAATATGTTATTTTGATGACTGATTTTCAATAAATTGGGATGATACTGTGTTCTAAAGTGACATTCCCAACATATTATAGGAGAAAAGGTGCCTACCAGTGGAAGAATGATTTTGAACTGTGCAAGTACTTTGGATGCAGTTTGGCAAGTCTGCCAATGGATCCTGTCTCTTTATGGGATGAGGAATCTTTTAGTTTCAATGATGAGGAGGAAAAAGGCGAAGTGAAAAATGAAGAGGAAGATGAGGAGGAAGACGAGGAGGAAGATGAGATTGACTGGGAAGGGCCAGAAGAGCCAGAAGAGTATGAAAGCAGCTCAGATGACAATGCATGGAGTGATGATGATATCACTCCTGCACAGGTACAACAGTGTGCCAAAAAAGTTAGAACTCGTGTTGTTAAGGAGTATTTTTTTTAATAAAGTCATTTATTTTTTATATGTTTTATATATCTGATCTTTACTATGTTTTATATTAGAAGGATATAAATACAAGTATAATATTGCTATAGATTTTTGATGATTTTTATATATATTTAAGTACAACACTATAATAGTTAGTATTTACAAGTATGTAATAAATAAATTAATAGAACTGTTTTAAATTTAAAATGTCAAAACTAATTAGTTTAAATGATGCTATTGAACAATGGCTATTTTTATTTGATTCTTTTATGGTCAATAATCTTACAATATATAATATTAAAAGCATATATTATATAAAGCAATATTGATGAACAGTACAAAAGTGCTTCAATAATAATTTATAGAAATTTAAAAAGTAATGAAATTCTTATGAGATCTCTATAATATTTGAAATATCAAGAAAGTAATGAAATTTTGGTGAAACATACTTGACTAGTTGATATCTCACAAGAATATCACAATTGTGAAATTCTTGTGAAAACCCCCCTTTTTTCCAGTGTACAGTCTATGTTAAATATATTGTCCTCATAATATATAATCTAAATGATGCAATCTATATTCTAATATTATATTATAATATACAAGTTGTAGTAGTCCATCTATAATGAACATTTTCTTATAAATAGAGAGATTATTTTTTTTATCTTAATTAACTTTAGTTCATTATTTATAGGTCTCATTAACTTATCTCATCTCCTTTTATTCTTTTTATTGATTAATTTCTCTCTGATATAAGAATTCATCTTTTAGCAATTTCAAATAGAATTTCAAAAAAAAAAAAAAAAAAAGAGGTACACAGAAGTTTAAAGTAAGTCTTATATATTCTTATAACATCATAGTATCACACTGTATTACACTATTACATATTATTATATTATATTATAAAAAATGAGCAAGAAAAGGTATTTATTATTCTTATATAAAAATCTCAAAATACTTTATATAAGATATAATGTCCTTACTTCTAAGATTCTATTATCTATATCAAATAAGATGTTAAGCTTATATATATCACATATAATATGTTTTTATTTTATCCTTTTACCCTACTTATTATCTACTATACTCTATCTAACTATATATATATATATATATATCTATAACAATTCCTAACTATTTTCCTTGGTTGAAAAGAAGCTAACTATAAGTTTTATTCCTTGTAGTATAGTAGTATAGTGTTCTGTTTAGTAGTTATGTATGTATGTTTTTTTGCTGTTATATAAAATGATTTAGAAATTACAAATTATTAATCTATAAAAAGGATTGGCACAATTCTGAAGGTATTATTAATGATTCAAAAGATCTATCATTACCTTTTTTTATATAAAAGATTTACTTATAATATATTTTTTTTACTATATAAAAAATAGCTTTTTTCTTTATCAATCTTTCACTTACTATTATATTGATGCTACAAATATGATTATCTCAGCTGAATTTAAAATTTAAAAATTTCACTATAGGGGACACAATTTATTAATGGGACATTATTCTTCAGCTAGTACTGATATAGATTGTGTTACCATTTTTTCTTTATTTGTTTTGAAGTTACAGA
>JAIXMP010000082.1:0-25017 GCA_025677815.1 Phascolomyces articulosus | reverse complement strand
GGTCTTCTACCTCGAAGAAGCTGGAGGAGGATAATATGGAGCATAAAATCGCTTCTTCTCCTTTTCTTGGTGACCTCACACCATTACACAGACAGAAAAAGAAAAATGGAAATAAAAATAATAATTTCGCTTCCCCTTCTACCCATCTCCAACGTGCTGCAATTCACAATGACTACACAGACTTCATGACACCACCTGAAAATGAACGAGAACAGCTATTAAAACAAGCACATCTCAATGGTCACTTTAGTATTAATGCTGTCGTCGATGAAATACATAGTCAATGCATATACTGGACTTCTATTAAAGCTGATGCATAAAACGTCATTGCTAGTTGTCCTGACTGTCGAAGATTCACAATTGGAAAACATGGATTTCACCCAATGCATAGTATTTATGCTGATAAACCTTGGGATCACATTGGTATCGATACTGGTGATTTCAACTGCACAACACCTAGGGGTAATAATTACGTTCTTGTAATAGTGGACATATTTTCACGTTTCACCCTATTACGACCTCTTCCTGATAAGACAGCTCTTACTGTTGCAAAAATACTCATATAAGTCTTTGCTGATTTTGGTTTTATGAAAATATTACAGAGTGACAGAGGTACAGAATTCGCAAATGAAGTTGTCCAACATCTTCTTGAACACTGTGGTGTAGACAGTCGTCTTCTCACTCCATATAACCCTAGAGCAAACGGTGGTATAGAGACAAAAGTTAAAGCAATGCAAAGTATCATCATTCGACGCCTTTATGGTAAAAAAGATGACTGGGATCTATTCCTTCCTGCTGCACAACTGAGTATTAACAACAAAATTGCAAAATTGCATAACTCCCATCCCTTCTCATTGATGTTTGCATGTCAACCAAATTTATGGCAGGATTATAGTCATTTGGATATTAAAGAAGTGGATGATGAATTACGATTCAGCGATAAACGCAAAGAAAATTTAACTAAAATAGTTATTCCCACAATCCGTGATCGCATGACCGCACTACAAAATGCTCAACAAGGCAAATTCTCTAAGAAATTCCAAATTGTTAAAGAATTCCCTATTGGCAGTAAAGTCATGGTTGAAAAGATGAATTGTAAATCCAAAACGGATGCTCGTTATGAGGGTCCTTTCACAGTGCACGGAAAGAACAAGGGCAATGGTCAATATGTTTTAACTGATCCAACAGGCGCTCTTCTTTCTCGCGATATTCCTCCACATCACATTAAATTAATTTCGCAGGATACCATCGCCTCTGGTGATGACTTCTATGAAATACAATCAATTGTGGATCATCAAGGTACACCAGGTAATTATAAATACCTTGTCCGATGGAAAGGTTATGGTCCTGAAGATGATACCTGGGAACCAATCGAGCACTTCACTGATTTGCCGCTAATTGAAAAATATTGGCAACGTCGAAATAACAACAATGATATAACTGGCAAACGTACACCACCTCCACGTCTTAATAAAAATAAAAATACAGACAGTAAGGTTGGACACGTACTACCAACACTAAATAAAAGTAAATCGAGCAAACGCGCATTAAATGAGCCACGTCATTCACCTCGTTTTACCAAACGCAGATGCACTTAAACATATCTTTCTCCAAAACTATTTTTTACCTATGACCCTAGGATTTTTTAACTGGAGTTTTATCAATCATGTTTCTTCTCTTATGAAGCCAGTGTAAAGCAAAACTCATCATGATGGTTGTTCCAACCTGGTGGGGGGTAATGTTGTATCCAACATACAATGGCTTCTTAATTATTATTATTATTCATAATAGAAAACGCTATTCACCCTTTGCCTCACTTGTGTGGTAATTATATTTGAAGTACAGCTACTGTGACACAGATTATGCTTTTCTCCCAGGCATATCATTCATTATGCAAATGCGTAATTCACTTCTTGATTCCCACCATCATCGTTCACATGTTCTATAACTTCCATTATTCACACAGTTTTATAGCATACGTAATTTAAATGATGTGGTCTATAAGAAATATGATACTGTAATACACACGTAGTGGCAGTCTATCTATGATGAGCAAATTAGTATAAATAGAGAGATTATTTTTTGAATCATAATAAAAACACACTGAATTATTTTGGGTCTCATTGACTTATATCGTCTCCTGCTTATTTCTTTTATTTTTTGATCTTATTGATACAACACTGATTCATATAGAACAATACTTTTTATTTAGGAATCAGGATGTATCTAATTCCTATACTTATTCTTAAGTATCAGGATGAGAATTAGGTACTTTTTGACTTCCTAATTCCTAAATAAATTTGCAGTGCTTATTTCTCATCACCAAGTCAACTGTCTCACTAAGAAAAATCAAATTAAAGAACTGTTTATATGTTACTCACATAATGATTGCCAAGGGAAGGAGCAATCCCAGTAAGACAAACTCTAATAGTATTGTGAAGAATATCCTGAGGTTTTTCAAGACAACCTGGTGGGTATACCTCCAGAACGTAATATATATCATATTATTGAAACTGGTGATGCTGAACCGAGTAACCGACCTCCCTATAAGATGAGTCCACTGGAACTAGATGAATTACATAAACAACTAGATGAACTACTTGCACTTGGTCTGATCCAGCCAAGTATGTCTGAATAGGGTGTGCCAGTATTATTTATCAGGAAGAAGAATGGTAAGATGCATCTCTGCATTGACTATCATGCTATAATTTAAGTAACCAAACGTCATTCATACCCATTACCTTGTATTGATAAATGCCTTGAACAGTTGTCACAAGCAAAGTATTTTTCCAGCATCGACCTCAAAAGTAGATACCATCAGTTACATATAAAAAAAGAGGATATTCTAAAGACTGCATTTAATATATGATATGGTTCTTTTGAATGGCTGGTCCTTCCTTTTGGTCTTTATAATGCTCCTACAGTTTTCCAATCATTGATAAACAAGGTTCTCATTGATTGTATTGACAAGTACACTCTAGTCTACCTTGATGACATTTTAATTTACAGTAAGTTAAAAGAAGAACACGAAGTTCATGTGCATCAAGTACTCGATCGTTTAAAGGAGGAAAAGTTGATCGCAAACATAAAGAAAACTGAATTGTTCAAGACTGAACTTGACTTTGTTAGGTTCAATATTTCTGCTGCTGGTATATTGCCATCTAAGTTAAAAATTAAGGCGATTTAAGATTGGCTGGTACCTTCAAACGTTCAAATGGTGCGACAATTTATTGGTCTCTGCTCCCATTACTGTTGTTTCATTTATGGTGAGATGAAATGGTAATAAAATCGAATGTAAAAATAAAGAGATGGATAAGAATATAGTTGAGAATCTTTTTATTGTTCAAATTTGCTCATATTTATATGTTTTGTCTATCTAATGTAATGATGTTGTTCACTAGATCATTCTAGTACTATGTTTCACTGACTTTGATTAAAGGACGATTGATATCCAATTATTCAAGTATATATGCGTACTTGGTTCTAGATATTTCTTTATGTACCTAGCAATAGGTATATTATCCTATTTAGTAATCATTCTTCATCTTTCTTCTGTATTCCAGATTATTTGTAATGAGGAATGAATCAAGAGTGATATAGTGTGTTATTGGTTATATCATGTTTTATTATGGAATAATGTTTAACCAGTTATTTATAAATGAGTGAATCTATCATGTATTAGTATGGTTCACCACACATAGGTTCAGTTCAATTACGTCGTGTTTAACTGACTTAACAAAAGGTACTGGAGCAAAGAAAAGAAGTATTATTTGGATGGAAGAATGCCAGCTCACATTTGAAAAAATCAAAAATTGCATGACTGCTGCTCCTGTACTACTACTACCTAACCCAGATAAACCTTATGTTCTCGAGGTAGATAGCTCTGATTACTCTGTTGGTGGCGTTTTGATGCAAGAAGGTGATGCTGGTCATATGCATCTGACTGCTTTTGAATCTAAGAAACTCTCTTTAGTAGAAAGGTCTTACCTGGCATAAGAACATGAGCTCTTGGCAATCCTTCATGCTTTATAGGTATGGCATTGTTTTATTGAAGGTCGCAGCTATATTGTCAAGACTGACCATCATCTACTGGTGTATTTCCGCTCTCATCATAAACTACTACCACCACATTTGATTTATTGGATGGCAGAGCTGGAATTATATGATCCTATAATTCAGTATAAGAAAGGGATGGAAAACATCATTCCTAATCTATTGTCTTATAGGGATGGTCCTGATTGTGTACCAGCAGAAAAATCTATGGAACCCAATTATTTATATGCCCTCAAGTCAATTGAAGAGTCGGACTGGTCCAAGTTTTACATATTCACTGAAGATAAATGGCCATCTATATACAAGGATATACTTTGCAAACACTAAGACAAGTTTATTAAGAAAGGTGATCAAGTATTCCAAAAAGTAAAAATTGGATCTGAGGTTCAAGAAATCCGTTTTGCTTTGTTTACCCACTGCGCCGATATTGTACAACATTTTCATGATAGCTTTGGACATCTAGGAAATGCTACATTATATGATATCATCAAGAAGTGTTGGTAGTAGCTGAATATGAAGGATGATATCCATAACTAGATTCGTATTTGTGCACAGTACACTGTAAAAAGGGGGAAATTTTATGAGGCGTAAAAGGTCATAAAAGGTCGTGAAATATGGACTTTTACAACCTTTTACGACCTTTTATGCCCATTTACAGAGATTTTATGAGCTGACCTTTTACAACCTTTTACGAGCCTTTTATGATCGCCACAGTGACACATTTTACGAGCTATCACGGGCATTTTATAAACTTTTATGAGCTGCTCCCACTCCTTTTACAGGCATATCACAACCTTTTACGAGCTAATCCAGCTGCTTTTACGAGTATATTATGGCCTTTTACGAGGTATCATTTACCATTTATATCAAATAATACATCATTTTCTTCTTTTTTCATTGGTTATTATTATATATATTATTTATGATTATGGGAAAAAATATTATTTTATTTATTTTCTATTGGATAATAACTACACGTAATACTACTCCTATCTCTGTTTACTATTACTATCGTGCTATACTATTCTATTCTATTATCAGTTGTCCCACCTCTTTTGCGCCATTATTGCTAATAATCGTAGGACCTATGAAAAACGTTGTTTTTTTATTACCCACACTCCATTATTTGTATGCTACTTCGTTGTGGTATAGATCGTTCGATTTACCTATGAAACACGTCATCGTCACCACTTGTAAAAAACGGGTTCTTGATTTTACACTATCAAAAAAAAAAGATAAGTAGAATAAGTCAAGAGGAAAAACAAAAATAAATGATCAAAGAGACTTCAGTCAACAACATACCTTATGGTGCTTAATAATGGCATCCTATGAAAATAATGATTAAATAAGCAGTGGTTAGTATATGTTTATATACAGCTTATTCCATGATGTATTCATAAAGAAGAAAAAAAAAAGAATTTACCATTATATATGAGACAGGAACAATCCGTGGCATTTGTGGTCTATCCCATTACGACTCTAAAAATCATTTTTTATGATTAATAAAAAGAATTTCATACATTCATTTTTCTATCAGTACACAATCAAAAAGTGTCAAAAAATTTCTTACCATGTGTTTGCAAAGAAGAGGGGAAAAGTGGTTCTACTAACAAACATCAATCAGTATCGATATTATAGCAACGTGTTTAATGATAGTATATAAAAAATGACTTCCCATTGAATGACCTTTGTGCCAATTTTTGTGTCAAACTAAAAAAGATAAAAGAGCAACGTCGATGACATGATCAAAACAATAAATATATAATAATAGCAAGTGATAAACAAGTATATAAAAAGAGTTACCATAAAATACATCTCCCCTTCGTGTCAAACTTCAAGTCAATCTAAAAAAGAAGAGGAAAAAAAACAAAAGAATAGGGATAAGAGCATGTCATGTCAAACACTCTTCCGACCGTACATATGTATACTTGACCTTGATACCATATCGTTCAAAAAAGGACCTTGTGGATGACGTGTCGAAATCTACACGTACTGTCAGTGTTAGCTAATTGTTTTAAAATATCTGTTTTCCTCCATTCAATCTATTTCACCCTCCCCCAAAAAAGTAGTACTATACGCCATTGAGTTACGTGATCGTGTGTAGTAGAAATAGATAGAAAAAGTAAAAGCCAAAACAATATAGAGAAAAAGGGATGCATTCGTAACGTAACATTCGGATTTGCTTGTTGGGGAATAATAAAGAAGAAAAAAAAAAGAAAAAAAAACCAGTGAGTCAAAAAAGGGAGAAAAGAGACGCGTAGCCACCTTATCATGCTGATGAGATATTTTTCAAATGGCGAAATAGGCTTACCTCCATTGCCAAATTTGGATCGTGTTGCCAATGCACGAAAAAGAAAATGATTGTTGTTTTTTTAAATCGATGAATGACTATATAGAAAATAATAAAGATATGAGTAAACAACATGTACCATAAAAAGGCATTTATTTATTGAGAATGATTGTTTTGGTACCTGATAGTGACATGAAGAAAAACTATATAAAGAGGATGGTTATTTTGTTATTATGGATCGTCGTTATTATTAACACATACAAACATTTTTATTTCTTTTACTTACTTTTTGCTTTTCTCACTTATATTATGACAAACACTCGCTCCAACAAAAGATCAAGCACTCAACCCACCACCCGCGCTGCCAAGCATATGACAACACGTCAATTGCAGCAACAACTTGAAGCAACCCTCGATCAAGCACCCTCCTCTCCAGTTGCACAACCAACATCACCTACTCCCGCTCCTTTTTCGATCGCATCCTCCTCTCGTCAACCAACCATCCAACGCCAGGAAAGCATCATGAGCAACTCGACGACGTCCTCTCTTACAGATCAGCTTGAGTCTTTGGGCCGTCGTGTCACAATGAACAATGATGCAATCTCGGATATGATGAAAATTCGCCAGGAAGACCATGAAAAAATGAACGAATTCATGGATCGCATGAACGAATTCATGAGCCGAAGTATGCCTCTTGCAGCAAGCAGCAATTCAGTTGTCAATGGTAATGATGCTGTCAATGAGGGTACAGCCCAGGATGAAGAAGCGGGCAGCTAGGGATCGACTTGCTTTGAATGTATGTATCATCGTTTTCTATTATTGCATATATAAACATTGTTATAATTAACGTAAATTTAATAATCTGATACTGTATATTGTGTGATATAATTTATAGCGCAAAATCCATGAAATCTATGACGAAAAAAACCTCGCATATGATTTTGAACAATGGATTACTCGCGAACCAAACAAGTCCATCCTACTACTCTTACCACGACCATCAAAAACTTCAAGGATGAGTTCCCGAACATTCGCAATTGGGATCGAACTGTGACGACTGTGACAAGCGATGTCTTCCACAACTTGAAGAAAAAGTATAACACGCAACGCTTGTCAGCTCAGGAGCTTGAAGAAAAAGCCCAAGCCAGGCGTGCTGCAAGCCGATGGGCAGATGTAAGAAAAAAAGAGTTGACATTAGAAAAAAAAAAAAAGAAAAAAATAGCAGTAAAAAAAAGTATATTAATAAAAAAAAAATAGAAAATTCGGAGAAGAAGCACCACTTTTTTGATGGGACGGAATAAAGGGAAGTACCTGGAGTATCCAAATGGTGGACTCCTCATTAAGGATGTGTATTTTTCAGAAGAAGACACAACAGATGATGAGGAATTGGTACAAGGAGGCAAGAAAGGACTGAGAGTTAAGAAACCGACATGGCGTAGTAAGCGTGTAAGTGTAAAATAATACATATTTCCTTTGGCTTTATAGTCTTGGTTCGCGAACAAAAATGCTGGGCTTGTTACTAAATATTCTTTTCTTTTTAAAAAAATAAGTTAAACGATTTTTTTGACTTGCTTGACAAGGATAGTGGAGGTTTGTTGCATCGAAAGCGTTCTTCTATGCCAATCACCAAGACATTCCACCCAACACTCCTCAATGGGCTGTTAGACCCCAACCCTCATCATCAACTTTACCTTCTTCTTCGTCGTCAGCAGTTGCAGTAACTCGCGCTGCATCTCCATCTCCATCTCCATCGTCACCATCTCCTCCTCCACCACCTGCACAACACCACGATGCTATATATTTTAAGCATCGTGTGCTTTTCTTCTCGCTCTCTCTGTAAATATATACATAAAAAAAATACATAAAAAAATTATATCATACACACACACACACATATATATATATATATATAACAATAATAAAGTGTTGCAACAGATGGAAAGAAAAAAAAATACCTTTAGAAATATAACCAAATGACAAATGATAGAAAAAAGCTGTTTCTTTACAACTTGATCAAACACGTCTTGTATTTTTTTCCGAAGGATATTTTTCCTGATAATAATTGAATTTGTCATACATCAGCTCAATAATTGATCTTGGGAGCACGGTCCTCTTTTTTATATTCATTTTTTTAGGGTAGTACCAGAAAAAAAAAGAACAATGGGTTTTATCTTATTAAGAATCTTCTTTTTTTTTTTACTGTGGTCAATCGTTTATTGCATTTTTGTAATCATAGTAGTCCTTTTTTTTTTTTTTTTTTTGCAAAAGATCACATAGATATGAGTGGCAACAATAATTATTACCAATACAAATGACCATTCTTCATATTTGTATTCTTCATCGCAAATATGTAATTTTCCCGTGTTTTGAGAATAGGGGCTGCATTTTAAAAAAAATATACATTATTGTATTGTGAGACGAAAAAAAAAAAAGAAAAATGATTTTTATCTTGCTTAGAAAAAAACACTTCTTTATTACTGCGGTGGATTCTTTATCTTACCTTGTGGAACGTAGCTTACAATCACATTATAATCCACCCTTTTATATAAAAGAATATTGGCTTCTGAACGTCAGCAATAGGTGTATATGAATTGCCATATATTCTTGCTCTTCATATATAACTTTTTCAGTTTAATATGCTCTCCTTTCATTTGTGACTACAGTACCTATTATTTGTTGTTCTATCTTTTTTTGGTAGATAAAAGAGAAAAACGATTGTTACTATATTAGGAATACTTCTTTGTACCAGTAGTCCGTAGTTTAATTAAATTACCTTTGTGACACCCAATGGAACAATAAATTATGCATCTTGTTATGCAGTCATTCCTTGCATTGCACCTGCTGTGATGTATCCTTTTTTATTTAAATTATCACCATATACCTTGTTGCACAGTTTATCTATTCATCGTTGTATATTTTGATTAGTAATCGTATTTGTCATGATCTATATATCAGTTTTATATATTTTATGGTATTCATTGAATCTGCAGTAAGAACAGAGAAAGATATAAATAACCCTTCAATATCAAGCAAAAAAAATCATTATTTTGCAAGTAAACATACCTTGACACTCCATTTTCATTCTTCTACAATACTATCCAAATGGCTAAACGACCCTGTTCCTGTACCCGATGCAAAGGACTTATTCATCATAATCGAACAACAATTCAACGTCATTTGCAAGATGATGCTGTCAGACAACTCGCTGGTAATAAACTGTTCTATTGTTCTTTCAGAAAAATTTAGTAGCACCATAGTTCATATCTGACCGTTTATCTTTATTACCTCTATTTATTTTAGCTGAACAAGAAATGTTTGCCAATGATATCACACGTGGTATAGAAGAAATCCAAAATAGATTACAATCCCAACAACCTGATGATTATAGTAAGTTAGATCTATAAAATAAAATTAGGAAAAAACAGTCTTTTTAATAAATAATGTTATGAATGTTAATATGGTACCTCTTATTTTAGTTGATCTTGAAGAATATGACACCCCATCTGCTCCAGTTGAATCACTTATCCAAGAAGAACAATTACCCATGGATACAACTGGTGATTCACCTGTTCAATCGACTACTCCAATCGATGAGCAAACCTCTGCTCCAACCAACGATGTATTCTTTGCTCCAGTTGAACCTACCTCCACTACTGGCGATGTTGACATGGATCCAGTTTTCCAAGAATTTGAATCAGTTGAAGAGGAAGAGATTGTTGATTCAAATGAATTGCCATACCTGGACGATGAAGAAGCTGTACCTATCGACGATGAAGCGGACGATATGGATATATATGCTGAATCTGATAATAATAGTAAGTATTTTTTATATTAGTTGTCTATTTTGAAAATTGCCAAAACAAATGTGATATTTATAAAGCATGAAAACTATTAGATGAAAAAGGTATCCTTACCTTCTTACAAGCATTTACTGTAATCTTTCATTTGTTGTACTTGTCAAATGTTGCAGCCACTAAACTTCTAGAAGCTTTCAACATGGTCTTGATCATGTTGAACTTCGATTCTCGTCTCCATACCACCCCATCCACTGTCCGTGCTAATACCAAAATGACCGATTTCACCGAAAACGTTGTGAAATACATCGTTTGTCCTACTTGCCATGAGGTGTATGACCGAAATGATTTGATACCCATATCAAAATGTACAAAATGCACCATGAACACTGCTTTGTTTGATAAAAAAGGTCTACCAAAAAAAGTATATGCATACCACCCATTAAAAGAAAGCCTGCATATGCTTTTTGAACGACCTGATTTCGAAACAAACATTAACAAATGGCGCATGCATAACGTTTCTTCCTATCTTATGTCTGACATTTATGATGGTGAAATGTGGACAACCATACCTGACCCAGACACTCTCCTGAATGAAGAACCCAAACCTTTCGTTGCACATGACCGATCTATCTTGTTGATGATTAACATCGATTAGTTCCAGGCATTCAAGAACTTGGTATACTCCATGGGGCCATTTATGCAATTATCCAAAATTTGCCGCGTGAATTATGCAACAAGAAGGAGAATGTAATCTTACTTGGCATGATCCCCGGGCCATATGAACCAAAAACTGTCGCAATGAATAATTACTTAAAGCTATTAGTGGACGAACTAGAGGAATTGTACAAAGGTGTACAAATGAAGACATACCAAAGCCAAAACAGTAAAAGAACTGTCTGTGCTGCCCTGCTAAATGTTGCTTGTGATATGCCTGCCGCCAGAAAGATCGCTGGTTTTACATCTGCTGTGAGTCGACGAGGATGCTACAAGTGTGATTGGGATTTCCTTCCTGTTCAGGGTGAAGGTTTAAACTTTTTGGGTTTCTCTCATCACCAAATAAATGAAGAACGCCTTGTCATGAAAGAACAAAACAGATAATGGGGTGCCAGTTGGGAAGCAGAACGTGTGCCAGCAAGACGAAAAGAACTCGAGCAACAGTATGGCACACGATATACTAAATTACACCAATTAGCATACTTTGACGTCCCACAATGTGTAATAATCGACCCACTTCATAATTTGATTCTTGGAACTGCCAAAAAGATGGTTGACACGTGGTTGGATAAGAAGTACTTGACTGATGCAAAGCTGAAAAGCATGCAAGTTGTTGCTGATAGTATAATGGTGCCTCCAGGATATGATACACTTGCTAATAAAATCGAATCTAGCTTTAGTTCAATGAAAGCTGCCGAATGGAAAACCTAGATTCTTATATACTCCCCCTTTATCCTTCGTCAAATGATTCCAAAAGCCGATTTTGATAATCGGATCCTGTTTGTTGATGCATGTCATATCCTAGTGCGACCTTCCATTGAAAGAGATGATATCCAAATTGGTCATGACAAGTTGATCGCGTTCTATAAAGGAGCACAGAGGTTGAATGGTGATAAATAGGTAACACCAAATATGCATGCACATATCCATCTTGCCAAACAGATGTGCGATTTTTCGGTTATCCCTGCTGTATGGTGCTATTCATTTAAACAGTATAATGGGATGCTTGGAAGTATTGACATGAACAACAAGGGAACTTTCGAGGTTACAGTCGTCAATCGTTTCCTCAAAAGTATGCATCTTTCTGATTATGTTCGACGCCTAGAACCAAAAATAGGTGAAGCAGAGGTCGCATTCCTACATCAACTTGCCAAAAGTCCTAGTGCAACAACATCAGCACGTCTTGCCTCTTCTGACGCTATAAACATCGAAGAAATCATGAAGGATCCAGAAGATATGGTGAGCACAACTGGGATGGAGACTCTGCTGGATTCTGTACTCCAGGGATCATCAAAATCAGTAAACATGGCACCAGACTACTATCAATGCCTTGTTGACTATTATCGCGAACTATATAACGAGAAGATGTAGCATTAATATGCTACCGATATTCATTAAGGTGATATACTGGTTTCAAGAAGAATCGAAAAGTATAACCAGATCAAGCTTTATGGGCAAATGTATCATAGCCTTGAAGCAGCAAGTATATGCAGTTCACATATCCAAGCCTTGTTTGTTGCCAGCACTACATGTACCAATGCTCCTTCCTTATTTGCTGGTCAAGTCATGTATTACTTCCAGCACAATCTAAAGACAAAGGGTATATACATATTTGCTATAGTCTACTATTACAAGAAGCCAACAAATCAACCTCTCATAAACGAAGGTATCGAATTGTGGTATAATGAGTTTGATTCCTTGGATTATTTTTCCATTCTTCTGATTGCCTATATATATGCGCCATTTGCTAGTACAAAATATAGACAAGCAGATCAATTAGTTGCAATTCTACTAGAACCCAAGCTCCATCTCAATTAACTGCTCATTCATTTTTTTTTTCCTCCCCTCATCATATCGTGATATTATATTAACAACACCCTCTCCCACACTCTTATTATTTTAATACTCCTATATATATATTATACTCGCCTTCTTTATTCTCATCTTCTTTTATACTATCTTCAAAATAAATAAAAACAAAAAGAAAAAAAGTTTATTTTTGTAAGCCAGAAACTGAAAATATTAATACTATTATTCTTCATCAACTCTAAAAAAAAATCATCGTTGCTACTAACAAGAGTGTATAAAAATAATCTATCATCATTAACCACTACAATAAAAAAAAATACGTTCATATGATGTGGGATTCTTATGCCTATTTAGATGATTGTTTTGTGAAAAATCCCTGTTTGGATATTAAAAATAATCATGGAAATATAAATACCTCATAAATGGATCACACCTAATAAACCTTGCTTTCTTTTTCTATTTTCTTAACAACATTAATGTCCTCTCAAACTTCCTGTGCAAACACACCTATTTTTGAGGCATCGCCCTCCTTCCCCCCTCTTCTTTCCACTCCATCACCACTGCCAGTATCACCTCATCCACAAGTCATGTTACCACCACAATTGATATATTCTTCATCACAAGATTACCCACCTCTTTTTTTGGATGAATCAGAAATGGAAGTACCACAAGTAGAAGAAGAGGAGCATACAGATGCTGAAACTGTGTAAGAATCAATAAAACTATAGTATTAAAAATTAGCAGTAGAACTTGTTTTTTAAAATATCGATTTTTAGTACTTGGGAAGGGGACATTAATCAATTTGAGGTCTATCTTACTATGGAGCAACAGATTGAGTGGGTTGAAGAGCAGCTTGTTGCTCTTCTTCACAAGTGGCATAATTTGTATGTATTTCTTGCATAATTTTTTTTTAGTTGATAAAAAAGAAATGGTGTGGTGCTAACTTATCTTATAATTTTAACTAGGATTTTGTAGGCACTTACATGCGTTGAAACGCGCTTGAGTGCTGCTCCTGGCTTGGATGATATACTGTTCTTGATGAGAGAACGTGTGCGTCTCACCCAGTTGCTGAATAGGTAGATTTTATTGCGTTTTCATATTACTTTTTGCGATATGTGCATGTGTTTGTATGAGCTGTTATTTTGGTACTAATGGACTGTATAAAAAGAACCTTTGTAGGTAGACTGGTAGAAGAGACAGAAGGATTTGTCAATGATGGCAGATCGCAATTGGGTAAACGTAAACATGATCAGTTTGATTAGTTTTCTTTTTTTATATATATAAAAATAAAATATATATGATAAATATTATAAACACCAAAAAAATTAGGATTTATTATGTCCCTTGTAATAAAAGTAATAGGTTAAAATAAAAAGAGATTTATTTTTTTAAAAGAAAATAAAGACAGAGTAAATGGCATAACTTTTTTTTTTCTGAAAAGTGAAAGAAAAAAGTGCGCCAATTATCTTGGTACTTGTACCTCATAAAAGCTCATAAAAGGTCCTCCAAGTCTCGTAAAAGGTACCCCCTAGTTTTAATCCCAGATACCACAAAACTTTTATGACCTTTTATAATTGTAAAATTTCCCCTTTTTTGCAGTATAATAATAAATAAATATAAAATAAAGAGTAACAGATAGATGATGTTTATTTAATAAAGACCATGGGATATTTATATATTTTCTAAACTACTAAAGATATGATATATATGATGTAATAGATTATGATAATAATAGAATAATGCTAAGTGTCTTGGCACTAGTGATGATACTAATGATAACAATAATTATGATGATGACGATGGTTATTTTTAGACTAATAACCATACAAGAAGTATACAAAAAAGAAGACGTTACACCAAGGAATCTTGGCTATGACAAAGGTTATGATGTCGTAGCAGAATTATCGGTGTTACCCTTTTCCTTTTTTTGGATACTTCTTGTACAATTATTTTATATCTAAAAATATCTTATTATCTTTATTATTCCTATTGGCTACGGTATTATCTGCCAAAAATAATTACGACAATTGGTAGCGAAAGAAAAGGTTCATGTCCAACCATAATAACCCATACAACCCCCCAAGCAATTTTCAAACTTACCGAACACAAGACCTTGAGATTACTGACGAAGACGAAGATTTAACAACTACAAGACCTGAAATTAATTTTGAAAATCCACCTACAAGTATGCTGCAAGAACAACAGAACAATGATATGACGGCGTTGATACAAGTATTGACAGAGTTATTATCCAAGAAAAATAAGGAAGACAAGGATGGCAACCAAGAAGAAAAAGACACCACTCCTATTTTTCGTGCCCGTATTCGTGAACCCGACACGTATCATGGTGACCGAAGCTTGGATGCTGCCATTGGTTGGGTGAGGTCTGTTGAACGATATCTGGAAATGGCTCAATTAAGTAAGCAAAAATACGTAGCTTATGCTGCCACTCTGTTACGTGATGAGGCTGACACATGGTGGCGCCAACAAGAAGCAATGGCCGATATTACTGATTGGATGGAGTTCAGGAAACGTTTCCTTGCCAATTTCAGTCCCCCAAATCATACTCAATTGGCTCGTGATCGTTTAGCCGCGTTATTCCAGGATAGTACAGTAGCACTTTATGTGTCACAATTCCAAGCTGCCTGGTCATCAGTATCAACGATGACGGATGAAGAAGCCTTGGATCGCTTTCAACGTGGGTTGAATCCTACCATTCGGTTACAAGTAATGACCCAGTTCCCAACCTCGGCAGATGAGGCAATGCGATTAGCTTTAGCTGTTGAAGCTGCACAACAACACACTCAGTCTATCGTATCCGAAAAGAGTCATCCACCTTTCCAACAGCAATACCGACAACAAGGTGTACCCGAATATCTCCGCTCATCTGGTGTTGCACCAATGGATTTGGATGCTATTCGACCAAGACAACAAGGATTCAATTGGCGGTCAGCAGGACGTGGTAGTAACAACTGGCGCGGTGGTAATTATGTGCGTGGTGGTGGTAATATTGATAACAAGGATTGTTACAATTGTGGTGGCCTTGGTCACATTGCTCGTTTCTGTTCGTCTCCCCGCCGTCAAAATCGATCCAAAAACCAATATCAAGGACAATCGTACCAGGGAAAAGGCCAAACGCGTCGGGATTAAAGGGAGTCCCTTCGCGTTCATTTCCATCCCTTAATGCTATCCAAAAAGAAGAACGAGTGGTGCCAGAAGGAGAGTTGATCAATTTGTCTGAGGAACAAGATGCGGAATCTGAATTATTGGCACAAACATTAGAAAAAGATAGTGATTATTTTGACTCGTTATTATCAATAAAAGAAACCGAATTGCCACTGTATTTGATGTCGTGTAATGGTCATGATGTGAAGGTTTTGATTGATTGTGGTGCTACGGGATCGTATGTGTCATCTGAAATCGCTATGGGATTACCAACCAAATTTGTACAAGGTCGTGATGTTGAAACCGCTGGTGGTCATATCTTATCCATTAACAAGCAAGCTACACTAGCTTTGGATGCACAAGGCTTTAAACATCAGGTCGTGGCGTATGTTCTCGATACCAAATTTGATTTGATCCTTGGTCGTGATTGGCTTAAGACTGTCCAACCTACACCTGATTGGGAGCTCGATATATGGAAGGTTAACAAAAATAATCAAGAATATATTCTACGTCCTCATCATAAGCGCTCAATCCCAGAACTGTCTTACCTATTATCCCACCATCAAGTACAACGTTTGGATCGTGCAAAGAATATCAAGGAACTGTTTTTGTGTTATGTCAAGCCAGAAGATATCAAATCAAAGACGTTGCCAAACAAGGACGTCGAGGCATTGATTACAGAATACAAGGATGTGTTTCAAGATAAGCTTCCAGGTTTACCACCAGTACGGGATGTGGAACATGCAATTGACACTGATCGTTTGCATCCAATTCATGTTGGTAGACAACCACTGACTGATCCATGGTATGATCCTACTGCTGTCCGCGTTGCGGAACGTCGTCATCTGGAAGCTGCTGATCGAATTGCTGTTGTTCGAGGACATACAACATTCTGAGGGGAGGATATTGTCGTAGCAGAATTATCGGTGTTACCCTTTTCCTTTTTTTGGATACTTCTTGTACAATTATTTTATATCTAAAAATATCTTATTATCTTTATTATTCCTATTGGCTATGGTATTATCCGCCAAAAATAATTACGACAATGACACAGTAATAAAAATTATATGCTCAGTATTAAAAATAACTAATTAATAGTTATATTAATAAAGAGATTATGAAGTGGAGAAGCTGGGCATCGATCCCAGTACCTCTCGCATGCTAAGCGAGCGCTCTACCATTTGAGCTACATCCCCTTCCGATGAAGGGTCGCGTCTGAGACGAATTTTAAAAGAAATTCGTCTTCAGCTGGGCATATGACTTCATAATAATAGATTAAACCTAAGAATCCTAGTTGACTAACCAAATCATACTAGTAAAATATTTACTCTAAAGGTTTATCTGTGGATAGATAGGTTGATTAACTATCCTATTTTTAATGATCCTTATCTATGAGAAACAATCTAAATTATTAAGCTTTTAGATAAGGTTATGATTTTTTATATATAGGTTTTTTCATAAGAAGTTGACTATAGTGTTTTTATAATTGCTAATGTGTTTTTTGAAATTGTGATAGTAGTTTTTTTTTTTCATACAAAACATTTTTAATTTTCATACCAAATATTTTTAATCTCTATACTGAATGTTTTTAATTTTCACACCAACTTTTTTTATGTTTGTGCTCAATGTTTTTAATTTTCATACTAACTTTTTTTATTTTTGCGCTCAATAATTTTTATATTAGTGCCTAATGTTTTTTATATCTATACTATGGTTTTTAATATTTAAGCTAAATATTTTGAATAATCACACTGAATATCACATAATCTATGGAGCACTTCTAGATAATCTATATATAATGAAATAAAATTTATGATAAGAATATAATAATTTTCATAGTAAAAGTAGTGTTATTCATAATAAAAACTTATAATCTGTGAAAGGTAATATATTTTTCATGCTAAATAAGAATAATCTGTTGATAAAAAACAATTAATTATGGCTAAAAGTTTTTTATTTTTTATACTACTATATATATAAATTCATCTTTATTTACATATATTTATAGTTTATAATGCATTTATTATTAATGGGTTCATAAAACAAAGTATTATGTAGCATGAGTTAGTATATATAGAAGTCAAAGTGTTGGCATAAAGATTATATAAATTCATGACTGCTACATGTTCTACTCTTCCTTATCTTTTTCATTTTTATGTTTTTTTTTTATTTGATAAAATGGTCCAATCTCAAAAAAGAAAATAATAGAAACATAACATAGCAATATAATACTCAGTAATTGCAAAAGCTATAATGGTATTAGCAATGGCATTAGTATCCAGCAGTTAATTCAGGTTAGTTTTTATTTTTATTTTTATTTTTTATTTTTTTGGATAACCATAGTAAAAGATAAAGAGAACAACCAGAATATAATGAAAGGGAGAAGCTGACAATCCAACAAAGAAACTTACACAATTTCAGTTGTAAAGTGGAGGCTAGGATTAAATGGAAAAGAGTACTTAGATTAAGGCGATGTGTGAGGGAAGAGGTAAGTATATACTATGCAGGTAGTGAGTTATAAAAAAAAAAAAATTCCAACAATACAATAGATGACTATATACTCATAGTAAAATCACTAAATACCAAGTATGTACATACTATTGTATCAGAGAGAAATCAATCAATAAAAAGAATAAAAGGAGACGAGATAAGTCCACGAGACCCAAAATAATCAACTAAAGTTTATTAAGATAAAAAATAATCTCTCTATTTATAAGAAAGTGCTCATCATAGATGGACTATTACAACTTGTACATTATAGTGTAATATTAGAATATAGATTGCATCATTTGGATTGCATGTTATGAGGACAGTATATTTAAGTAGACCATAAATAATATCGTTAGAAGGATTGTGTGATCCAGCATAATTAACAATATGTGAAAGAGGATGGTGCAATACTATGTGTAACATAAGTAATTATCCAAATAGAATCACCGCACAAGTGAGATATAGGATGAATGACAGTAATAATAATAATAATAATGAAGAATTATTATTTATTATGAAGCCATTGTATGTTAGATACAACAGTAATGATCTTTTCATAGATGTTAAAGACTTACAACAACTAAAAACCTCCCCAAAGAATGGCTGAGGAAAATACAGGACTTTGCATTCTTTTTGGTCTGCAAGGTGGAACTTTTTTTGCTAATAAAAAATGATTTTTTCACTAATAAAGGGTCATTTTTTTCACATATAAAAATATCTTTCTTCGCTTATAAGAGCTATTTTTTTCATGTATAAGAGTAGATTTGTTCGCTTATAAAGGATCGCTTTATTCGCCAATGAAAGTAGATTTGCTCACTTGTAAAGGATCACTTTGTTCATCAATGAAAGTAAGTTTATTCGCTTGTAAAGGATCGCTTTATTCGCTAATGAATGTAAGTTTATTCACTTATAAGGGATCACGTTGTTCGCCAATGAAAGTAAGTTTATTTGCTTATAAGATCATTTTATTCACCAGTGAAAGTAAATTTATTCGCTTGTGAAAGGTAGAGATGTTCGTTAATAAAATAAGATTTTTTCACATATGAAGGGCAATAAGGTTCGTAACTGAAAGATGATGTTGTTCGCTTGTGAATACAGAATTTTTCACAAGTGAAGTGGAGGTTTTTCTGACTGGAGTTAATATTTTTTCACAAATGAATCATACATTTTTCGTGTTCGAAACATAACTTTTACATGATTAACCAAGCCTAATTTACACAATTGAAAGAGTACATTATTCGCGTATGAAGGGATATGTTATTCACAAATAAATTATATGATTATTCGCTTTTGATTTATATGTTTTCTATTAAAAAAATACACAATTTTCTTTTTTTATTTGCTTATTTTGTAGCATATGTTGTACAAACTTTCGAAAGTGAGCTTTTAGTTTCAGTTTAAGTTAAGAGTCTAAAAGTTACTCTCTTTATATCATATTTTTTTAAACAAAATGCAACAACCTGATAAACGTGTTCGCTCACCTTCTCCACCAAATGAAAGTAATGCTACTCAAAGCAAACGACATCGATCAAACAATGAAACACCTTCAACTGAAGAAATGTCTGCTGCAGACACTCTTTCGAGAATGTCTGAAGCACCAGGTTCAGTTAGCTGACTAACACATAATTTCAGTGAATTAAGTTTTGATGGAACTAACAACAGCGATGCTGATGGTAATTTAGAAATAATTTTTCAAAATAATAACTCGATCACTCGGTTTAGTTTACTAGATTTGAAATAAATGAAAGTCATTGCTATAATCAGCTATGAAAATACTTATATGCTGTAAAATAATTTATTTTTGTTGCAGATACACACCAAGATAAACGCCCTCGTTTACTTGGTGAGGAAATTCAGGAAGAAGATAACGACGAAGATACCAACATGGATGCGGCGGATACTATATCACGTAAGAAAAAAAGGGGCCCATATAATCGACAAGATCTTGATAACGCTTCAGAAGCTATAAGAGAGTTACAACAAGGAAAGTCGTCTTTGCAGGTTGCCAAAGAAAATAATATCAAGTATTCTACCTTTCGAGATCAGCAAAAGTGCTATCGAGCAACCCATTCGTTAAAAACAAAAAAGCGTGGGCCAGCGAAAAGAGAACTAAATGTTAACGATGCGATGTACAAGTTTTTGCTTAGATTTGTCGATCAACATAGCGTTACAGGACATCACGAAATATATGCTGAATTTATGAGAAAATTCAAGGATGTAGATGCTATGGAAGAGAAATTGAAGAAGTACGTGTCAAAGCATTTTCGCATTACAATGCAGCGTTTAAAAACGTTTCCGAACAACCACCCCAAGACACTCGCAGTTCTTAGCATCGAAGGTAGCTTGTCTTCATACCCTATATGAAAGGGGTGTTGATCCAAAACGATGTATTTTTGTTGGCGAAGGTGCATATGACACCAATGTTCGTCGTACTTATGTTGACCTAAGCAACAAGAGGGCAGAAAAGCCAAAGCAGAAGCTGAAGGCAGAAAATATGAGCCTAGGGTTAAGAAAGAGTGGGATCAATTAGCACCATTCCTTGTTTCCCTTGTTGCTGCAAGCCCTACAGAAATTCTTTGTCATACAGTCAAATACTTTAAGGGACCTACTGACGAAAGAAATATTCGTCAATTTTTACAAAGAATTTTGTCGTTAATGGATGTCAGCGATCATATAGATAAAGAATGGTCTATTATCTTCGATGATGCTCAGGAGGAGACAAAAATCATGTTGTCTGATACTGTTCGTCAACGTGGTTACAAGGTTTTCTTTCTCCCCCCATGTGAAGAGACTATCAATCCCATTGATGGCCTTTTTCATGATATTGTTGAACTATGATATAATAGAAAAGCTTTAGAAAAAAATGATCTGCTAGACAACTGTGAAAATCGTATGACGAAAGTCATTCATAGTTTAAAAACTACCGAAATTAATAACATATTCAAGTATTATTTTGAATGTGGATGTGAAGATTGCTTGGATAGATTTTACTGATGAGCTTCATTCAACTTTAACTTTACTATTGGATTTTTAAAATGTATTCTGTCTTTCATTTATTATACTACTATATATGTTTTCTTTTTCTTCTTTTTTTGCCTAACATATCAATAACCTTCTCTTTATTATTCTTTATTTTCTTCTATCATTGACCTCTTACTGTTATTTTTATTCTTGCTTTATCTTTCTTTTTTTTTCTCTTTTAGTACTATTAAAAAGAAATTATCTATACCTTTTATCTGTTCCTTACTAGATTAGTTGACGTTATATCCTACTCATAATTAATAACTAAAGTGAGTAAGTAAAAGCCTATAACTATAGAAAGATAATATTAAAAAACAATAATAAATTGATAAAATAGAGAGAAGGTAAGAACAAAAAGAGGTAGTAGACAAATCAATAACATGGTTTTAATTAATATATCATATAGATAATACTGGTGGGAAAAGTTATAGTAAAAAATAAAACTAGAGGTTATCTTCAAGTGCTAGACAACGGTCAAAAAATTGAGTAGAGTGCATGATCCATTTTTCGTAGTCATTCTTAGTAACTGCACACATCGCATTGGTTAATCGTTTTTCTACTTCTTTTGATGCCATATCTTCAGCTGTCTCCTTTTCTATCTTCTTTGAGGGTTCTCCCTCACTCTCCTTTTCCTTCGCCTTATTTATAGATTCAACTGGGATGTCAACTTGACGAAACAACAGTTTAATCTTAGAAAAGAATTCTTCGATTGGGTTGAGGAAGGGAGAGTATCGAGGTAAACAATAAAATTGTAACCTCGCTCAATAACCCTTTCGCCAATGTGAGTTGCTGTGTGGATTAGGGCGTTATCATATATAATGTTCCAGTTTTTGTGTGCTAACTCTTGTTCATCAAGTTTATCCATGACACGCTCCAAAAAAGCAACAAAATCCTGAGTTCGAGTTCCACCTTTAGTGGTCTTGACACAAACGTCAACAATCCCTGTATGACATATAGTAGCAATCATTGTCTTGGATCTTGTACGTAGCTTGGGCAATATGATATGTGCTACTTTACCCTTACACGACCATGCATAGTTTCTTCTCATGGAAGCTGCAACTGACGCCTCATCAATAAAAACACAGTTTTCCCATACTTTGCAATTCCACTTTGGATATACGTTTCCACAAATTTCTTACGCATATTTTTAGTATCGTCATCAGTACGGAGTTCAGGATACAGATGAGCACGTTTGATAGTGACATCACACTTTCTCACTAGATGTCGCCATATGGTAGATGGTGATAGCACTATTTGAAATCGCAAAAAATATGCATGTACAAGTTGCAGTAGTGTAGCTGTGTTTTCTTTTTCCAACACAGTTTGCACTAGGAAGTTGCTACTATCTTTGGTAATTTTCGACAAACGTGGAGCCTTTTGTCGTTTTGGAGCAGCAAATCCTTTACGAATTTTGTATTGCTTGTAATGGTTTACCATTGTAGATTTTGGTACTTTCATATCAGTTTCAATATTACTGAAGCTCCATCCAGATCCAAGCAATTCTCCTGCACGCTGTCTTAAAAGATCAGATTCGTAATTGGTATAACGACCACGGGGATTTTTAACTATCTTGGTGGAATGTTTCTTCTTGTTCACTTGCTCCGCTGCAGCAGTGCTTCCAATAGTAAGAAAGTTGGGTGCAATTGAGCATAATGTTGACTCGTCTTCTGAATCGTCCTCGCTATCACTAGAATCACTACCTTCATCATCAGTGTCATCATTGATAATATCACCAGGTTGATTTAAACGATCTTGATCAACTGAAAAAGAAACTTGGAAGTTGGCAGATTCTGCATCAAGATCTTCTTCATGAACTATAGTAATTGAAGAATCCATTACAGTGTCCTCTTCTATAACATTACTTAAGGATACTGTACTACACTTCGTAAATTGAAATGGTCAATGAGGTAACATACATACCTGGCAATTTATCTTCATTATTTATCCTTAATGATCTCATGGCTCTCTCTAAGAGTCTGCGCGATTTTCTGGTGGCTGGAGTGCATTGTTGATTAGGAAGCTCTTTTCTTTTCCTAAAGTGCGTTTGTTGTTGTGAGATGCCATTCTTCTTTACTTTGTAAAAAAATTAAAAATGAAAAGACACGCAGTTTTACAAATAAGAAAAACACTAGAAATCTGAAGGTCGCACAAAACTCTCTGTTTTATACAAGTGTATTACTAGCGATTATAATTCTCAAACACTTTATTATTTCCAATGGTTACTATTGTAGACTATTAAACCCTATAACTTCAAAAATCACTTGGGCTTTTGATATCCTTAAACAACAGAAGTACTCATCAGGTTTTCATTTTTAATTGTTGGTATCTATAAGAGCAGTACTAAGTATTATGAGTATACTCCTTACACCTATTTCATATATTCATTATGACCAATGCAGTTAGATGTACCTGAATTGAGATTGAGACAAGCAAATTTTGTAGCTAAAAGGGCAACGTTGTAATTATCAGGGATTCTATACTTTTTCTCTCTCTCGATTGCATCTGTCAATGAATGGAGTCCTTTCATCGCCTTTTCCAGTTCTTCGGCAGTTGGTTTTGGAACTTTCTTTCCAGAGCTGTTGTTTAATGCTTTGCTATTCTTGACTATATTCACTCTAGACATTTATGGTCACTAAACCAAGGAAATTGATAAAGCAAAGGAAACTAAAAGCTCACTTTCGAAAGTTTGTACAACATATGCTACAAAATAAGCAAATAAAAAAAGAAAATTGTGTATTTTTTTAATAGAAAACATATAAATCAAAAGCGAATAATCATATAATTTATTTGTGAATAACATATCCCTTCATATGCGAATAATGTACTCTTTCAATTGTGTAAATTAGGCTTGGTTAATCATGTAAAAGTTATGTTTCGAACACGAAAAATGTATGATTCATTTGCGAAAAAATATTAACTCCAGTCATGAAAAACCTCCACTTCACTTGTGAAAAATTCTGTATTCACAAGCGAACAACATCATCTTTCAGTTACGAACCTTATTGCCCTTCATATGTGAAAAAATCTTATTTTATTAACGAACATCTCTACCTTTCACAAGCGAATAAATTTACTTTCACTGGTGAATAAAATGATCTTATAAGCAAATAAACTTACTTTCATTGGCGAACAAAGTGATCCCTTACAAGCGAATAAACTTACATTCATTGGCGAACAAAGCGATCCTTTACAAGTGAACAAATCTACTTTCATTGGCGAATAAAGCGATCCTTTACAAGCGAACAAATCTACTCTTATACATGAAAAAAATAGCTCTTATAAGCGAAGAAAGATATTTTTATATGCGAAAAAAATGACCCTTCATTGGTGCAAAAATCATTTTTTATTAGCAAAAAAAGTTCCACCTTGCGGACCAAAAAGAATGCAAAATCCTGTATCATCAAAAAAATAATAAGCGTGATTTAATTGCATTAGAATATCAAGAAAATGCAAGTCAAAAGAAAGCCAAAACTGAATTTGGCTGTAAGGCAGCAGAAATATGGTAATATGTTGTCCATGTAGATATAAAATATTATTATGAAGCATGAATATGTTCACCTTATTCTTAGCAATTTAAATTTAAATTTTAGGACCAGAAAACATGAACCTACTGATAATACCCAGACATATAGTATATCATCTGCCTCTAATCCATCCACACCACTATCCTGTAAAATC
>JAIXMP010000081.1:0-26100 GCA_025677815.1 Phascolomyces articulosus | reverse complement strand
AACATACTGCAGTGTTGAAGCAGCAAGTGCTCGAGGCTCCCATATACATGCCTTATTTGTTACAAGCCCTGATAATAATAGAGACAAAGAAGAGGAAGAAAGCGCACCACCATCTCTTTTCGCTGGTCAAGTCCTTTACTACTTTGAACATGATCTTCGCACGAAAGGTCTACATCGCTTCGCCATGGTTCGCTATTATGGGCAACTCAGTTCACAACATCTTGTTGATACGACCGGTGTGGAATTGTGGAAAGATTCGTTCGATGAACTGAGTCATTATTCTATTCTTCCGATCGCTCGTATATATGCCCCATTCGCGTATGCAAAATATAAAATGGGTAATAGGTTAGCTGCAATTCCACTTGAACCCAAATTCCATCTTAATTAACTGCACTTCCTCTTTTTTATTCCTCCCCATCTTTTCGGCATATTTTGTCATCACATCTCCTCACTCTCTCTAATTATATAAATACTCCCACACATATATATATTTTATATTTTATACTTGCCTTTTTTCACCGATCTATATTTTATAATCTTCAAAATAATTAAAAGCTAAAAAGCTGGTCTTTTCTGTGGAGTTTTATTAATTTTTGTAAGACAGAAAGCTGAAAATATTAATACTGATTATTATTCTTACTTCAACTCCAAAAAGTCATCGTTGTAACTAACAAATCGTATGAAAATAATCTATCGTCATTGATCACTACAATAAAAAAATATACGTTCATACAATGTGTGATTTTTGTGCCTTTTTGGATGATTGTTTTGTGAAAATTCTTGTTTGAAAATTAAAAATAGTGTGTTATTATGGAAAGACGCGTGAAATATAAATGCCTGCTTGCAAATGAACAACACCCTATGAACCTTGCTTTTTTTCAATACATCCTTTTTTTTAACAACAATAATGTCTTCATATTCTTCTCGTAGTAATACTCCTGTTTTCGAGGCATCGCCCTCCTTTCCCCCTCTTTCCACTCCATCACCACTGCCAGCATCACCTCATCCACAAGTCATGTCACCACCACAATCGATATATTCTTCATCACAAGATTTCCCGCCCCTTTTTTTTGATGAATCGGAAATGGAAGTACAAGAAGTAGAAGAAGACGAGCACGCAGATGCTGAAACTGTGTAAGAACTAATAAAACCATAGTGTTAAAAATTAGCAGTAGAACTTGTTTTTTAAAACATCGATTTTTTAGTGCTTGGGAAGGGGACATTAGTCAAATTGAGGTCCATCTTACCATGGAGCAACAGATTGAGCAGGTAGAAGAGCAGCTCGTTGATCTTCTTCGCGAGCGGCATAATTTGTATGTATTTCTTGCATAATTTTTTTTAGTTGGTAAAAAAGAAACGGTATGGTACTTACTCATCTTATAATTTTAACTAGGATTTTGCAGGCGCTTGCACGAGTTGAATCTCGGTTGAGTGCTACTCCTGGCTTGGACGATATGCTGTTCTTGATGGGAGAACGTGTGCGTCTCACCCGGTTGCTGAATAGGTAGATTTTATTGCGTTTTCATATTACTTTTTGCGATACGTGCATGTGTTTGCATGAGCTGTTATTTTGGTACTGATGGAATGTATAAAAGAACGTTTGTAGGTAGACCAGTGGAAGGGACAGAGAGATCTGGTAGCAATGGCGGATTACACTTAGGAAAACGAAGACACGATCAATTCGATTAGTTTTCTTTTTTTTATATAAATAAAAATATTATATATATGACAAATATTACAAACACCAAAAAATAGGATTTATCGTGTCCCTTGTAATAAAGGTGATGGGTTAAAATAAAAAGAGATTTATTTTTTTTGAAAGAAAAAAAAGATGGAGTAAATGGCGTAATAGAATCTGAGTAACTTTTTTTTTTTGAAAAGTAAAACAAGTGGTATACTCCTTACCACGCAGTTACCAAAATAAATATATATTGTGGCATCGCGTTAAAGCTCATTATAGTTCGTTCATACCACGTTAAAGGTAGCCCCTGATTTTAACCCCAGACATGTAAAAAATATAATGAGCTATAACGCGCGTTTAAGGACCCTGTTTTTGCAGTGATATTAACAAACTACCATGATCAATGATTAAGTGGCATAGATAAGAAAATATATAAATACTGTACTTGTAAAACTAGAATATAATTATCTTTATTATCATCTTTATCATTATAATAAATCTATATTAATTCTCATAAGACTTCTTCTGTCTCCATCTCTCTTTGTCATTAATTCTATTATTAATTCTTATCCATACCACACATACTCAATAATTTTTATATTAGTGCCTAATGTTTTTCATATCTATATGATAGTTTTTAATATTTAAGCTAAACATTTTGAATAATCACACTGAATATCACATAATCTATAGAGCACTTCTAGATAATCTACACATAATGAAATAAAATTCATAATAAGAATACAATAATTTTCATAGTAAAAGTAGTGTTATTTATGATAAAAACTTATAATCCATGAAAGGTAATATATTTTTCATGCTAAATAAGAATAATCTGTTAATAAAAAACAATTAATCATGGCTGAAAGTTTTTTATTTTTTATACTACTATATATACAAATTCATCTTTATTTACATATATTTATAGTTTATAATGCATTTATTATTGATGGGTTCATAAAACAAAGCATTATGTAGCATAAGTTAGTATATATAGAAGTCAAAGGATTGGCATAAAGATTATATAAATTCATAACCACTATATGTTCTGCTCTTCCTTATCTTTTTTGTTTTTATGTTTTTTTTTATTTGATAAAATGGTCTGATCTTAAAAAAGAAAATAATAGAAATATAACATAGCAATATAATACTCAGCAATTGTAAAAGCTATAATGGTATTAGCAATGGCATTAGTATTCAGCAGTTAATTCAGGTTGGTTTTTATTTTTATTTTTATTTTTTATTTTTTTAGATGACTATAGTAAAAGATAAAGAGAATAACCAGAATATAATGAAAGGAAGCTGATAATCTGATAAAGAAACTTATATAATTTCAGTTATAAAGTGGATGCTAGGATTAAATAGAAAAGAGTACTTGGATCAAGGCAATGCATGAGGGAAGAGGTAAGTATATACTATGCAGGTAGTAAGTTGTAAAAAAAAAAAATTCCAATAATGCAATAGATGACCATATACTCATAGTGAAATCACTAAATACTAAATCTTTATTATAGTATGGTTTATAAAGGAAGAAGAAAAAAAGCAGTATATTTATATTTAGAGAAAAAAGGTAAGTAAAAGTAAATAATACATGTTAATAGCATTATTGGCTTGCAAGTAAAGCAGGGGGTCTATTCTGAGTCTTCCTTTGCTGACTCTGTTACTGTTGGTGCATAATAAAAAAAATTGAACCTTTGTTGATATCATCGAGGAAACATGACTAATATGATCCTATAACAATCTATGCATAAGCATTCAAGATAAAAGGGAGAAGAATAAGTGTTCTGGCTTTTGTTATATTTTTAATATACTTGACTTAAGGGGTAAGTTGTTTAGGTTTTTTTATATTTGGCAAACTGATTTGATAATACACCACAATCTCATCAGCAAATATTATTATATATATTCACTACATCTTTCAATATACAAGTGCCACTAAACTTAGTAGTACCATATAAAATAATTCATAAAAAGTGATATTCAACATTATGAAGTTTCAAACAATGGTGTCTATTAGATTTATATTTATAGGTAATCATTTTTTTTAGGATAACAGCTGATAGCAGTAAGTGATACCACTTTACAATATTCTGACAAGTAGATTGTGATAGTTTTACATATAACTATATCCAGATGCTATAGATTGATATTCTTTTTCAATCTAGAATATAGTTTGTTATATTATTTATAGGATAGGATCTACTGCAAAAAAGGGGAAATTTTATGATTATAAAAGGTCATAAAAGTTTTGTGGTATCTGGGATTAAAACCAGGGGGTACCTTTTATGAGACTTGGAGGACCTTTTATGAGCTTTTACAAGGTATAAGTACCAAGATAATCGGCGCAATTTTTTCTTTCATTTTCAGAAAAAAAAAGTTATGCTATTTACTCCATCTTTATTTTCTTTTAAAAAATAAATCTCTTTTTATTTTAACCCATCACTTTTATTACAAGGGACATGATAAATCCTAATTTCTTTGGTGTTTGTAATATTTATCATATATATTTTATTTTTATATATATAAAAAAAGAAAACTAATCAAACTGATCACGTCTGCGTTTACCCAATTGCGATCCGCCATTGTTGATGAATCCTTCTGTCTCTTCTACCAGTCTACCTACAAATGTCCTTTTTATACATTCCATCAGTACTGAAATAACAGCTCATGCAAACACATGCACGTATTGCAAAAAGTAATATGAAAACTCAATAAAATCTACCTGTTCAGCAACTGGATGAGACGCACACGTTCTCTCATCAAGTACAGCATATCGTCCAAGCCAGGAGCAGCACTCAAGCGAGTTTCAATGCGTGTAAGCACCTGCAAAATCCTAGTTAAAATTATAAGATGAGTTAGCACCACACTGTTTCTTTTTTACCAACTAAAAAAAAATTATGCAAGAAATACATACAAATTATGCCGCTCCGAAGAAGAGCAACGAGCTGCTCTTCAACCTGCTCAATCTGTTGCTCCATGGTAAGATGGACCTCAAATTGATTAATGTCCCCTTCCCAAGCACTAAAAAACTGATGTTTTAAAAAACAAGTTCTACTGCTAATTTTTAACACTATGGTCTTATTGATTCTTACACAGTTTCAGCATCTGCATGCTCCTCTTCTTCTACTTGTGGTACTTCCATTTCTGATTCATCCAAAAAAAGAGGCGGGTAATCTTGTGATGAAGAATATATCGATTGTGGTGGTGACATGACTTGTGATGAGGTGATACTGGCAGTGGTGATGGAGTGGAAAGAAGAGGGGGAAAGGAGGGCGATGCCTCGAAAACAGGAGTATTACTACGAGAAGAATGTGAAGACATTATTGTTGTTAAAAAAAAGGATGTATTGAAAAAAAAGCAAGGTTTATAGGGTGTTGTTCATTTGCAAGCAGGTATTTATATTTCACTGTCTTTCCATAATAACACACTATTTTTAATTTCCAAATAAGAATTTTCACAAAACAACCATCCAAAAAGGCACAAAAATCATGCATCGTATAACGTATATTTTTTTACTGTAGTGATCAATGACAATAGATTATTTTTATATGCTTTGTTAGTTGCAACGATGATTTTTTTTGGAGTTGAAGTAAGAATAATAATCAGTATTAATATTTTCAGCTTTCTGTCTTACAAAAATTAATAAAACTCCTTTTTTTCTTTTTCCACAAAAAGACCAGCTTTTTTGTTTTTATTTATTTTAAAGAGTATAATATAATGAGAGAAAAAAGGTAAGTATAAAATATAAAAAATATATATATGTGGGAGTATTTATATAATAAGAGAGAGTGAGGAGATGTGATGACAAAATATGCCAAAAAGATGGGGAGGAATAAAAAAGAGGAAAGTGCAGTTAATTAAGATAGAATTTGGGTTCAAGTGGAATTGCAGCTAACCTATTACCCATTTTATATTTTGCATATGCGAATGGGGCATATATATGAGCGATCAGAAGGATAGAATAGTAACTCAGTTCATCGAACAAATCTTTCCACAATTCCACACCAGTTGTGTCAATAAGATGTTGTGAACTGAGTTGTCCATAATAACAAACCATAGCGAACTGATAGAGACCCTTAGAATGAAGCTCATGCTCAAAATAATATAGGACTTGGCCAGCAAAGAGAGATGGCAGTGGGTTTTCTTCTTGTTGGTTTCTACTATTGTCTAGGCTAGCAACAAATAAAGCATGGATATGTGACCCATGAATACTTATAGCTTCAACGCTTCAGTACATTTGACCATGGATCTTGACCTAAGTAAACTTTTAGATTCTTAAGTAATCTATACATCGCCTTAGTGGAACTCTTCAGAATATTGATGACGGAACCTCTCACTATATCTCTTGCTGTAATATTCAACGAGGTGCTTATAATGATCCCAAGATATCATAATAGGCTTTTGCTTGCCTTAGATGGCAGATTCCGGCATCTACTCTTGTCCTGTTGCATTTACCGTATCTTATGGATTTTTTATGATTTCTTCAATGTCTATGGCGTCAGAAGAGGCAAGACATGCTGATGTTGTTATTGCGCTAGGACTTTTGACAAGTTGATGTAGGAATGCAACCTCTGCTTTACCTATTTTTGGTTCTAGGCGTTGAACATAATCAGAAAGATGTACACTTTTGAGGAAACGATTGACGACAGTAACCTTGAAAGTTCCCTTATTGTTTGTGTCAATACTTCCAAGCATCCCATTATACCATTCAAATGAATAACACTATACAGCAGGGATAACCAAAAAATCGCACATCTGTTTGGTAAGATGGATATGCGCATGCATATTTGGTGTTACCCATTTATCACCATTCAACCTCTGTACCCCTTTGCAGAAGTCAATCAACTTGTTATGGCCAATTTAGATATCATTTCTTTCAATAGAAGGTCGAACCAGGATATGACATGCATCAACAAACAGCATCCAATTTTCAAAATCGGCTTTTTGAATCACTCCACAAAGGATAAAGGGGGAGTATATAAGAATCCAGGTTTTCCATTTGGCAGCTTTCATTGAACTAAAGCCAGATTCAATTTTATTAGCAAGTGTATCATATCCTGGAGGCACCATTATACTATTAGCAGCAACTTGTATACTTTTCAGCTTTGTATCAGTCAAGTACTTCTTGTCCAACCACATGTTAACCATCTTTTTGGCAGTTCCAAGGAATAAATTATGAAGGGGGTCGATTATTACATATCTTGGGACGTCAAAGTATGACAATCAATGCAATTCAGTATATTGCATGCCATACTGTTGTTTAAGTTCTTTTTGTCTTGCCAGTATACTTTCTGCTTTCCAATTGGCACCCTATCATCTGTTTTGCTCTTTCATAACAAGGCGTTCTTCATTTATTTGTTGACGAGAGAAACCCAAAAAGTTTAAACCTTCACCCTGAACAGGAAGGAAATTCCGATCACACTTGTAGCATCCTCGTCGACTCACAGCAGATGTAAAACCAGCAATCTTTCTAGTGGCAGGCATATCATAAGCAACATTCAGCAGGGCAGCATGGACAGTCCTTTCACTGTTTTGGCTTTAGTACATCTTCATTCTTACGCCTTTGTACAATTCCTCCAGTTCATCTACTAATGGCTTTAGGTAGTTATTCATTGCGACAGTCTTTGGTTCATGCGGCCTGGGGATCATGCTAAGCAAGATTACATTCTCCTTCTTATTATGCAATTTATGCAGCAAATTTTGGACAATAGCATAAATGGCCTCTATGGAGTATACCAAGTTCTTGAATGCCCAGAACCAATTGATGTTAATCATTAACAAGATAGATCGGTCATGTACAACAAAAGGTTTGGGTTCTTCATTTAGGAGAGTATCTAGGTCAGGTATAGTTGTCCACATTTCACCATCATAAATGTCAGACATAGGATAGGAAGGAACGTTATGCGTGTGCCATTTGTTAATGTTTGTTTCAAAATCAGGTCGTTCAAAAAGCATACGCAGGCTTTCTTTTAATAGGTGGTATGCATATACTTTTTTTGGTAGACCTTTTTTGTCAAACAAAGCAGTGTTCGCAGTACATTTTGTACATTTTGATGTGGGTGTCAAATCATTTCGGTCAGACACCTTATGGCAAGTAGGACAAACGATGTATTTCACAACGTTTTTGGTGAAATCAGTCATTTTGGTATTAGCACGGATAGTGGATGGGGTGGTATGGAGATGAGAATCAAAGTTCAACATGATCAAGACCATGTTAAAAGCTTCTAGAAGTTTAGTGGCCACAACATTTGACAAGTACAACAAATGAAAGATTACAGTAAATGCTTGTAAGAAGGTAAGGATACCTTTTTCATCTAATAGTTTTAACATGCTTTATAAATATCACATTTGTTTTGGCAATTTTCAAAATAGACAACTAATATAAAAAATACTTACTATTATTATCAGATTCAGCATATATATCTATATCGTCCACTTCATCATCGATAGGTACAGCTTCTTCATCATCCAGGTATGGCAATTCATTTGAATTAACAATCTCTTCCTCTTCAACTGATTCAAATTCTTGGAAAACTAGATCTGTGTCAACATTGCCAGTAGTGGAGGTAGGTTCAACTGGAGCAAAGAATATATCGTTGGTTGGAGCAGAGGTTTGCTCATCGATTAGAGTAGTCGATTGAACAGGTGAATCACCAGTTGTATCTATAGGTAATTGTTCTTCTTGGATAAGTGATTCAACTGGAGCAGATGGGGTGTCATATTCTTCAAGATCAGCTAAAATAAGAGGTACCATATTAACATTCATAACATCTACTTTATTAAAATAATAAAAATTAGATCCTATAAGATAAGCCAGTATCTGCTCAAAAAGGAAATCTACTTTGCTATATTTGTGTAACTGATGATAATATGAGATAAGCTTTGGTCTTCAAATAATACAAAATAAGCTTTATTCTTTAAACTCTTTTGTAAAACTTTTTTTTATTGATCTTTTAAATACTTATTACTCATTGAAATATTTCGAAATGTTAACTACTATCTGTCCTCATTGTTTTCAATCGGGTCATCGTTGAAGAAATCATCATGATTGTTTAGCAAATCCTGCTCGAATGGCAACGCACATGCAAAATGAAAATGAAACCATTATGTTTGAACGTGAACGCAGATGCTCATCCTGTGGTGGCCTTAGACATTGTCGACGAACTCACTCGGAATGCCCTCTTAATCCTGCAAATATTGATGGAATAATTCAATTACCTGCACTATTCGAAGTACCTGACAATACAAATATTAGCAATGGACGACGTTGTGCTTCATGTGGTGGCTTGGGTCATTCTCGACGCACTCATCAAGATTGTCCTCTAAATTCCGAAAATACTCAACAACCTCAACCTCGAATGGTATGGAACATGAGCAATTATATCATCCTGCATAAAATCCTTTTTAACCACTTTCAAACATTTTTTTTGTCAGAATACATTACATAATGTTGCCAGAATTAGTGTCGAAACAATTCTTCCTGAAAGACATTCATTTGGGGCTATGAGTATTGAATGTCGTCATTGTCATGCACTGTTGTGGATTCAAGAGCGTACATCAACATCATCTATTACTACACCATTATTCCAGCTTTGTTGTAATGACGGTGATATCAATCTTCCCCCTTTGAATCCTACACCGCCAGAACTCTCTCAATTACTGCGTAGTAATGATCAATCAGCTAAAGAATTTCGTACCAACATCTGCGCCTATAATAATGCCTTAAGTTTTACTTCACTTGGTGCTGAAATTGATAGATCAGTAGCAAATTCTATCGGTGGAGCATACAATTTTCGCATTCATGGGAGCATATATCACCGAATTGGATCAATTTTACCCCAGCAAAATATAAATCGACCTACATTTGCACAAATATATGTACATGATCCTGATACAGAATTGCAGCATCGACAATCTGTTGCTAATTCTCCATTAAATCCAAGTATATTGGAGCAATTGCAACAAATGATGCATCAACTAAGTCCTTTTGTCCGTACTTTTAAAAACATAGTTCAAATTGCACATGAGGAAAATGTCAATGATGTTTCTCTGGTGATAAGAGCAGAGAATGTACCTGATCCATGGCGTTATAATCGACCAAACACTAATGAAATCGGTATATTGATTATTGATAATTCCAATAACGAAGAAGTTGGTAACCGTGATATTGTTTTACAAACCAATTCAGATCAGTTACAGAATATTAGCGAAGCACATCAATTTTATGATGCACTTCATTATGTATTGATATTTCCTCAAGGTAAAATGATAAATCTTTGATATTTTCATCTTCTCTGAATATAATCATTGATTAAATAATATTAGGTGATGCTGGCTGGAGTATTGTGACACGAAGTGAAGATGGCACATCAGTTACCATGATGGATTATTATAAGTATCGACTAATGGTCCATAATATCAATGAAAATGAAAGAAATGGCAGCAATGATCTTCATCGTTTTGGAAAGTTATTCCAACAATATATCACTGATAATTACGCAAAAATGGAATCAAATCGCCTTCAATTTATTTGTCATAATCAAGATCAGCTTCGTAGAGATTTATATTCGGGAGTTGTTGATGCAGTAAATCTTGGTGATCATGATATGGCAAATGTCGGTCGACGAATGATTTTACCATCTACGTTTATAGGAGGTCCCCGTCATATGCAACAATTATACCAAGATGCTATGAGCATTGTTCGTCAGTTTGGAAAACCAGACCTTTTTATTACTTTCACCTGTAATCCTAATTGGCCAGAGATTCAGCAGGCTTTATTTCCAGGTCAAACTGTACCAGATAGACCAGATGTTTTAGCTCGAGTTTTTAAATTGAAATTGAAGGAATTGCTGAATGATTTAACAAAAAATATGATTTTGGGCAAAGTTATCGCATGTGCTCATACTGTTGAATTTCAGAAACGCAGCCTTCCTTATGCTCATATTCTTCTTATTCTTTCATCTGACAATAAACCATCTACAACAGAAGAATGTGATAAAATAATATCAGCAGAACTACCTGATCCAGTATTATATCCTTCAGCACATGCAACAGTTGAACGATTTATGATGCATGGTCCATGTGGCCTTCTTAGACCTAATTCTCCTTGTATGGAAAACGGTGCATGTAAAAAGAGATTTCCAAAGCGATTTACAGATGAAACGAATTTGAATGAAGAGGGCTATCCAACATACCGTAGGAGAAACAATGGGGACTATGTAGAAAGAAACAATATTCGACTTGACAATCGTTGGGTTGTGCCTCATAACTTATATCTTTGCACCAAGTATGACGCCCATATAAATGTGGAAATATGTTCATCTATAAAATCTATAAAGTATGTTTATAAGTATGTTTATAAGGGCCATGACCATGCTTCAGCAATTGTATCACAACAACGTGTAATGAATGACACCACCAATTCTCAGGAGCCTATCGATGAAATTCTTACCTATCTGGATGCACGTTATGTTTCAGCAGCTGAAGGGTGTTGGCAGTTATTTAGGTTTTCTTTACATAAAGAGTTCCCTTCTCATTAATGATTAGCTATCCATTTGCCAAATGAACAAATAGTTCACTTTGCTGAGAATAATGATCCCGCCGAAGTAGCCAGTCATGCACATGAAACAACATTGACTATATGGTTCACAATTAATGCTGAAGATCAAAATGCTCAAGCAATTCTTTATCCAAATTTCCCTGAAGAGTATGTATTTGTTAAAGCAACATGTCATTGGAAAGTTCGAGAACGAGGTCATGGTGCCACTATAGGCAGAATTTTTGCTGTTTCTCCTCAGGATGTCGAAAAATTTACCTTTGACTATTATTATATTATATTCCTGGTGCAACAAGTTTTGAGGATCTATGAACTGTTGATGGTAATATTTTACCTACTTTTCAGGCAGCAGCTCAAAGACGTAGACTTTTGATAGGACAAGAGGAATAGTATAATTGTCTCAATCAAGCTGCTACTTACTGCCTTCCTTAAGCACTTCAATAATTATTTGCTATAATTTTGGCCTTTTGTAATCCTGAAGATCTATATGACCTTTGGTTACAGCATTGAGATGATCTAGCAGAAGATTTTATTTATGCTGCAAGGACTGAAAACAATAATAATGAAATGGTACCTACAGATCATATATATAGTTTAGCTCTTCTTGAAATAGAAGATCTTCTGGCAGTACTATTATGATCATTAATAGAGTTTGATAATTTTGTACTTCTAGAAAATACACATAACCAACAGCTTGTAACTGTTGATAACTATGAGCCATTTATCATATGAGAACAGTATTGTATCCAACATACAATAGCTTCACAATAAATAATAATTCTTCATTATTATTATTATTATTACTGTCATTTACCCTATATCTCACTTGTGCAGTGATTCTATTTAGATAATTACTTATATTACATACAGTATTATACTATCCTCTTTTACATATTGTTAATTATACTAGATCATGCAATCCTTCTAATGATATCATTCATAGTCTACTTAAATATACTGTCCTCATAATATGTAATCCAAATGATGCAATCTATATTCTAATATTATACTATAATATGCAAGTTGTGATAGTCCATCTATAATAAGTACTTTCTTATAAATAGAGAGATTATTTTTTATCTTAATAAACTTTAGTTCATTATTTTCAGGTCTCGTTGACTTATCTCGTCTCCTTTTATTCTTTTTATTGATTGATTTCTCTCTGATATAATAAAAATACCTAGTTTAACTATATAAATGACAATTTCTTATTTAATAATTATTATACTACCTTGAAATTTTAAAATAAAAATTTTCAAATATAAGATGATTAGTATATAAAATTTGAAAGAAATCTAATTACCTTATTTAGAGTTAGAGGGCAGGTACTTATAATGCTCATTAGCTATGATCTATCTAAGAGATTAGTTTATCTAGTAATAACCTAGGTTCTTAGGTTAAAACTATTACCTTGATATTATAAAAGGAGCTGGCGTGAAGTTTGGAATAGAATCCATCTCCGACGTGACAAAACAGGTGAAGCCGTGATAGTATAGTGGCAGTACATTGCGTTGTGGCCGCACTGACCCTGGTTCGATTCCAGGTCACGGCAGTAACTTTTGATTTTTATACTTTTTTATATTTATATATGTGTGTGTCATAACCAAGAATACTTGTGTTACCTCTTTCCTTTTTAGATACTTCTTGCGATCATTTTATTTAAAAATAATCATCGTCATTATTTCCTTTTTCAATACTTCTCGCGAGCTATAGCAATTGTTGCTTAGTACTTAATGTCATATTATTATTGTTATAATTAATGTGTAGCATTAATTATTATTACATCATTATATTATTATCATCATCATTATCATATCTGTAGCAGTTTAGAAAAAATATAAATACTAGAGCATTTTATTAAATAAAGTACATCAGATATCTATCCTAATTTCTTATTATTACCTTTGTGGTATTATTCTTCATGATCTTATTTACCTGGGTGGCTATTATTCTTTATGGTCAGATTCTCCTTTGTGGTTATATTACTTCTGTGTGGTCCTTACTATAAATTGATCTTTGTGGTTTCCATCTATAAAAAAAATACGACATGTGTTATAACCTTTGATCAGATATTTTTAATATATCATATATATATTTTGACAGAAGTCCAAGCCAACAATACAAATAGCAATTAATAATAAATAAATATAAAATAAAGAGTAACGGATAGATGATGTTTATTTAATAAAGACCATGGGGATATTTATATGTTTTCTAAACTACTAAAGATATGATATATATGATGTAATGGATCATGATAATAATAGAATAATGCTAAGTGTCTTGGTACTAGTGATGATACTAATGATAACAATAATTATAATGATGATGATAATGCCAAGCAGAGGTTGCTAAGCATTGTAAGAAGTATTCAAAATGGAAATAATGACAATGGTTATTTTTAGACTAATAACCACATAAGAAGTATACAAAAAGGAAGACGTTACACTAAGGAATTTTGGCTATAACAAATACTAATTCATTTAATTTTATTGCTGCACATATGGCACACTTTGATTACTGCACTTCTTTATTTATATAGAGTATAGCTGCAGCTATATCCTTTTATATTATATTATCTATTACTTCTATATTATATTATTATTATCTACTACTACAAATTTATTTAGGAATTAGATATATCCTGATTCCTAAATAAAAAGTCTTGTTCTATAAGAATCAGGTACTTTTAAGTTCCTAATTCCTAAATACAAATTAGTAAAAAGAAATTAGGGGTATTAACCTAGTTTGTCTATATATATTATTTTTTTTATAATGATATGCATTTACAATGGTATGTATTTGTAAAATATAATTAACCATATGATATTCACTGGAAAAAAGGGGGCATATCACAATTATGAAATTTTTGTGAAATATTAGTGAGATTCTGATGATTTTAGCTCTGGGATAAGGGTATCACAATAATGATTTACCATATATGCACTAGAATATCACAATAGTCAATTTTGCTCTGTGATCAGAATCTCATCATTGTGATATATCAAAAATCATTATTCTGAAATTCAACATATAATGAGGATATCATTATTATTAGATATCAAATATAAATATCATGATATACTCTATATCATTATTATGATATTCCAAATATCATGACAATATCACAACATTCAACTTCCAATAGAATCTTTGTATATTATTCATTACATCCAATCAAAAAGAGAAAAAAAAAGAGATAAAGTAGTATATATAGTAACAACCGAATATTTTATTGGACAAAAAAATGATTATTATAAAAGCTACGCTATCCTACACTATTATCTATTTTTTTTTAAAAAAAACTACATGCTATCTATCATCATAATAATAGAAAAACCATAACTATTGTAATAAGGAAGAAGGCTATTTCATTTCTATAAACAATAAATAAAAATGTAATTAGTTTAAAAATAAAAAGAAACTAATGAGATGAAGAAAAAGAAAGAACAAAAAGTCAACTTACCACATGGTTCAATGCACTGAAAAGAAATAGATGATGTTCCTATTAGAAGGAGAATAAATTTCAGAAGACTTGATAGTAATATGAACATATAAAAGACATAAAAGAACATTACCTCAAAACATCCAATGGAAAACGGCCGATGTTTCTTATTAAAGAATAAAAAAATAACAAAGATTAGTAGCTTACATAGAATATCATCACTCACCTTGGAATGAGGGACGCGTCATCGTTACATTGCACAAGTTCATCAAGGAATGGAAAGGAATCGTCCTGTGGATAATGTCCTACGAGATTACCGATAGCAAAGGGAACCAAAATACAAAGCAAAATAAATTAGTAAAGAAAAAAAAAGAGACATGATAAACCAATCATGGTGCTTACCTAGATAAACAGAACATATATTAGAATCTCTATAGTGATAAATAAAAATAAAAAAGAAAAAAAATATGTCAGTGATAAAAAAAAATCAATTCATTTTGACACTGTCAAAAGAGGAAACTCAATATATAAATGAACAAGAAAAATCTTACTAGATGGAAGCATACAATAGTGCTTACGTGTGCAGTATTCTTTGTCCAAAATCTAAAAAAAGAGGCTATATCAATGATAAAAAAGGGATTTTTTAAACATGGGGAAAAAAAGAGTATTCATGAAAGATAATATCTTACCTGTAAGCATCAAGGAGTACTGGTTATGTGATTAGCTTTGGATTTGAACCGTGACTATAGAAAATCAATCAGAGCGTCAGTAGCGACAAAAAAATGGCATTAATAGTACTATCCGTTTAAATCCATAATAGACGTTCTTCTAATAGATTATATCATAATAATTACCTGTGGTATCATAGACGTTTGTATATGAGAAAGGGTGTCTTGAAAGAAAAAGGGAAAGTAAAAAGGTCAAAAAAAAAAAGAAAGAGAGGTGAATATTTTGGTTGCATAAGATTTTCAAGCTTGAGTTATTCCAAACTCAATGAAGTATCCAAATATGGAATCCACTAAAACAACACTTACTTTTAAAGAATATATGCAACAATATAAAAGCATACCGCATTTCAATCGATATGATCCTTCTACATCTTTTATTCTATTTCCTTTCCTACATAGACGCAATTTTTTTTAAAAGTAAATATACCTTACAGTTGACTTTTTTACTTATAAATTTATCTCCAATGATAATAATAATAATAACATTTCTATTACCTTTCGAACATAGATGAACACTGAAAATCCTTTTCCTCTTTCAGAAACTGGAAACGCCCGTATCAATCCCTTGAGTGTATGTGAAAGTACCTATAATTTGTGATATCTCCTTTTATTAACTTCATATAATGTATATAGCAATACCTCAGGGATACATACCAAGACATTGTTACGATCGAAGGCCATAGGTTTGATTTCGGCTTGACGGCAGGTGCGGAAAATAATTTACTTATTATCAACAAGATGCGAATTGCCATGCGTGTTTATTGTGATCAATTTCCCAATATCCCAAACTATGATCTGCGAGTACGGAATATGATCAGAACTCACTTTAACAACAAGCGTTCAGTTTTGAAACGTGAGGCGGGAAAAAAAGCGATAATTGACCGCAGAAATCGTCGTACTTCTCGGATTAAAAATGTAGGTACACCTGTTGTGGGTTAGTCTTGTACGTTGTTTAAAAATGGTATTAATGTTGATATGTTGAATAGAAACTTGATCGCCGTACTCGCGCATTAAGGGAAAATCGGTCCAGTTTGGAGGAGAGATATCCATCAAACGGGATGGATTTGCTTATTACGAGGAAGTATATGTCGGAGGAGGATTCGGATGATGAGGAACCAAAGGAGAAGCCATGGATTGTTTCGCGTCCAGAGTATAGATCCATAGTGTAAGTAAATAAATATATTGAAAAACAATATGGCCTATATGGCTTGAATATATTGCTAATTAATTTACCTTAGGCTAATAAATTCTTAGCTGAATTGGATCGCTTGGCCGATGAAAGTGCTATCCGGAGACAGCATTCTACTCAGAAGGTAGCAAGAGAAGTTGTTACGGTTGAACAACCTGTGCCTTCTGAATTGCCAGTATGGATGAAGCGTGAATAAAGGCATTTGTATATATATAATAAATATATTTGAAAAATAAAAACAACAAGTGGATAAAAATAATAATGTATGAATATAAAATAATAATGGACAATAACAATGGTAATATATGAATGGAGAAAAAAAAAAAAGAGAAATATTTTTATATGTGGAGCGGAGGGTGTGGATTTTAAGCGTGTTTTTTTTGTTGGAGTGGAATAACGATGGTTCTTTTGGTTCTTGGCGTTTGGTACTTTCCGATAGCGACAGGGGAATAAATACGACTAAAAGGAAGAATACACTGCCAGTCAACAGGTTTAAATGAACTTTTCCACGTTTCAACATTTCCAGCACTAAACCTTTGTACAGATTTATCCTCTTCTAGCCATCGAACGAAAGCGAAAAAGTGACGTTTTACCACACCATTGATTTTAAGATCGTGACAAAAGTAATACTGCACTTGACCCGGATATGCTGAAATATTTTCGCTATTGCTTTCCAGATACAAGGCTTGGATATATGATCCTCTATTTGTTCCTGATAATGAACTATTATATGTGTAGCCATGATGCTTAACACTTTTGAATTGGTATCCATGTGGAACAATAGGATTAGGATTGGCAGAAGATGGAGACAAGTAATGATCGATAACGTGTGGATTAGGATATGCTACTCGGTAGAATTCAAGTAAAAGGTCGTAATGTTCGCGTGGGAATTTGAAATGAGGTGAGTTATCGGGGATAGGTGGGATGGTGTTAGGAGGTAATGGTTCGGAACCATTTGCATCTTTGGCCAATGCAGAAGTGTTGATGTACTCGCAGATATCGAAGCTTTCCATTGTATTTAGCTGCATGGTTGTTTTTGCGGTTGAGGAGGTGTTTATTACGCTTTGTAAAAATTCTACTTGCGTGTTGTTAATGCGGGTGTTAATGTGGGTGTTGATGAAATCGGATGCACCTGTTTGTTCAAGGAATCGTTTCATATAGGTCCTTTCGAACGTACCCTTTCTATTTGTTGCAATATTACCAAGAAGCCCATTATACCGTTCGAATTGAAACAACCAAAATGCGTATACTGGACCAAAATCAAGAATACATTCTTTCAGATGGCAATGGACATGCATATTTGGCGTTATCACTGTTGAATCATAAAGGGAGACGGTATCCTTACAGAAATCGACCAACAAGGTATGTGCTGCATCAACTTCATCATGGGATATGGATGGCTTGAGTAAAATTCGACAGGCATTGACGAATTTCATCCAGTGTTCAAATTTTACACAGTCCAAACATTCTTGAAGCAATAGCGGCGAATACACCAAACACCAGCTCTTCCATTCAGCAGCCTTCATACGTGATAAACCAGCAGCGATTCTATCTGGTGTGAGCACGTCCAGATCTTCCGGTACAAGAAGTCCATTTGCCAAACGCACATCTTGATCAAGTCATCGTTTGTCAAATTCCAAAGCTCGAACATCTTTTTGGTCGTACCAAGCAACAAATTGTGCATTGGATCTATGACAGTAAATCGAATTGCGTCAAAGTACGGAAGATCATGGAGAACAGACCAGCGCGTACCATACTTGTGCTCGATGTCCTGTCGATCCTTTTTTGATGTTGCCATTTGCCATTCTTTCGCATGGGTAATTACGTTTTCACGGCCATTCTGGTACGTCCAGCGATCAACGTCGAAACCACTACTACCAAAGTTGACTCTTCTTGTATCATCATCAACAGGGAACGTAAAATCACATTTATAGCAACCACGACGACTTGTTGGTGCAGTGAATCCGCAGGCTTTACGTGCAGCAGGCATATCCGAGGCAACCATTATCAGAGCAGCTTTTACATGGATCGTCCGGCCCGTTGAAGGTACTGTCACATCAATACCTTGGTTATACAACGTCTTGAGCTCTTCAACAAGTGGAACCAAATAATTATTTAGATCTGATGTGTGCGAAGCAGTTGGTCCTGGCATCACACCCACCAAAACTACTGATTCTTGCTGAAATCTGCGCTTGCGCGATATGTTATTCAAGGTAATGTAAATGGCCCCACAAGAGTATGGTGATGATGTTCCCTTGAAAGGTTCAAACCAATCAATGTTTAATGTGAGGAGGACTAGGTGTTCGATTCGTGATGATGTTGATGATGATGGTGGTGTGGTGTTTTCGGTGAATTCTTTCCAGACGCGACCGTCGTATATATCGAACAACATATTATCAGGGATATTACGATCGCGCCAGCTTTCAGCATCGTCAATATAACCAGGCCGGCTGACTATACGACGAAGACTTGCTATCAAGGAATTATATGCGTATTCACGAGGTGGAGAAGTAGAGAAATCGGTATCACAACAGGCACGTTTGGTTGGATTTGGATGGAGAGGAAATTGTTCGGTGATGCAGGAAGGAGGAAGTTCGGATGTATTGTTATAGAGGGTGTGACAATTTGGACAAACTGCATAGTAGGTGAGTGAATCTGTCAATGAATCAAAGTTCAATTGACGTTTGATGGTGTCAGGTGTGGTGTTAAATTGATAGGTGTGGCCAATGGCAGCAAGCAGTTGATTAAAAAATTTTAGTAAGATGGTAGCAGCCTTATTGGTAAGGAAAAAGGTATGGAAAAATAACATGAAAACTGCCATAAATAAATATAGAGATTCCATAGTTGGATCTTTACATTTCTTATTAGTCTTTTTTTTCACTCTATATATTCTATCAATATTATAAAATTTAATAAACTCTTACAATTAATCCTATCATCAATATCCATGTCAACTGGTTCAGTACTATCTTCTGCATTATTAAAAGTCTCGTTTTGTTCAAACTCGACTTCCACTGCTGGTATCATATTTTCCGGAAGGAATAACTCATCTTCCGATTGATTTTCTGAAGGAACCTGCTCTGTTTGAGCCAAAAACAGCGGTTAGAAAGGGCTTCGCGTTTTTTTTTAGTTTTCTATTTTTTTTTTCTTACCATCCATTTCAGTTGTAGATTGCACAGCTTCCATTGGATCGTTCACCATGGGTGTTTGAATTCTATTTTCACTAGGCATTTCGCTTTATGAAAAAAGTAAATATATGACTTCCAAGTACAAACAATGGGAATTCTCTCTTACATCTCTTTGGTTTGATAAATGATTACGAATAGTAGCAGCCGTTTGATAACGACTATATACAGGAAGCATCTCACATTTGTCACAAGGACAAATCTTTCTATTCTTTTGTGGTGTTCTTACAGGGGGCATATTTAAAAATAGAGGATAGTTATGTAAGTGAAAGAAGATCAAGATGAATATAAAAAGCAAGAGCATGTGTGATACGCTTTACTTATTAATATTCCACAATAATATTTGTGGTACTCAACACTTCATAGTTTTTTTTTGGGTCATCAAAGCTTCGATCTAAACAAATGACGAAAAGTCTGTTAAACACACAGTCAAGTACAAGGTAAGGAATATATACTACTAATCGTTATTTATTTTTCTATATGTTTTTTAGGCTATATTCTTCATAACGATATCATTCTTTATATCATCATCACTGCCATCAACCGACAATACACCACGTTTTCGTAGCACGAATTTCCACTTTTGATGCATTAAAAACATACGTAAAAGGTAATATGGATAGTATATAAACACGGGCTTGATTTTTTTTTTTTTGAAGCTTCATCTCTTATTAACATCTTTGTTTACTTTTCCATCATCCAACAATGCCACCAACCGATATCACCAACATGAAAATGAACCCATCCGTCAAACGTCGCCGACCTGACGATTGGGTGACCAAAGATTTAGAATCGATAGACTCACCACCATCCTCCATGTACGTTCAATAACATTCATCTATACATTGAGCTTTTTTAAATGTTATATCTCATATTTTAATTATTATATATATTTAACTTAAAAATAATAGCTCCAACCCCCCTCTTATATCGGATAATCCTGAACATCTTGATGGTTACATGGAGTGGATGGATGAAGTTTTGAAGCAGACGCGCCGTAAACTGTAAGTAGAACCATTATTATTATTATTAATTATTACTATTATTAACACGACAATAAAAAGCATCAAGCCATTATTAAAGAATGATCCGTACGAACCTCGTGTTTGGCAAAAGTTCGCTGCTGGCACATTCGATGATGATCCTTCTTTGGTCTGTTACTTAGCAAGAAAGTGGTACGTCTGATGGTTTATATTAATAAATTGAGATAGCGTGTCCTAAATCAAGTTGCTATATATTTTGCATTTAGGAGAAAGGGTGCATACACCTATAGTCTGTTTGCTAAGCTCTGGGCCTTTGGGTGTGGTGGTTATAGCCAACCGACACCATCTTTTGAATGGTGTGATGACGATGATGATACGGAGGAGAAAAACGAGGAGGAGAAAAAGGAAGTGAAGATTCCTGAGCTGGTGGAGTATGAGAGCGGCTCAGATGATGATGAGTGGAGCGATGAGGAGACGACCTATGAAGAAGTACAGGAGGAAGTTAGAAACTGTCCTATTTTTTAATAAACTTATTTTTTTATTGACTTGAAATTTCTTATGTTTTTTTTTATATATTGGAATAATATGAACAGAAATAAAACTTTTACTGTTGTTTTACAGGATTCACGATCACTTATTTTGCATATTTTGCATATCTTTTTCTACAGTGTAATCATTTTTGATTAAGTAATGAATAAGTTAAATTATACTCCATTTAAATTTAAAAATGCCAAAAATGTCAAGTTATTGATCCTTTCAATATAGTTTTTTTTATCAATGCCCTCTCAAGATAGAGATAAAAAGATATAAAGATTATTTCTGACTAAAAATAATGATTATATAATTTATTAACATGACCGGCTTCATATTATTTGGCCATGATGTGTTATAGTTTAGTTTTAACTGTTATAAATTTTGTACACAAAAAAAAAAATGGTAGACTTTATAATTTATGAGATTCTCATGATATTTATATAACAGTTCGAATATCAAGAAACTATTGATATTCTGATGAAATTTTTGTGATTATTAGAAATATCAATAGTGTATCACAATAATGAAATTCTGGTGATACACCCCTTTTTTTGCAGTGATTAGGCATCATTTTATGATTGCCTTCTGAGGAATACTATATAGTAACGATTTATATCCATATTATTTATTACAACCAAATGAAACTGTTCAGGATTATATTTTTTTATAGTGAAAATAAAAAATAGGTATAGTATATAAAAGAATAGTAGTAAAGAAAATGAAACTATATTAATATTATTTCTATAGATGGATTATAAAAATGAAATGATCATGAAAATAATAGATCTAATAAAAGAATCTATCTACAGATGGAAAAGAAATAAATAGATGGGAAGCAAAAGAAAATTGAGTGTAATCAAAGGAATTCAACACGGATGGATTTCTTGAATTACAAAACAAAAGGCAACTTGATTTTTAATCTACTGTATGCAATTAATGAATGTGTTAATGAGTGAGGGAAAAATGCAGTTGTCCATATGATATTGAAGGGGCCATAACGAAAAGAATACTTACAATATATACTACGGCGGTGAAGTTAGAAAGTGATACCATTGTAATTGTATCTATAAAGGAAAAAAAAGAAAACGCGTCAGTATGGGAACATAGAAATAATCGCACTGTTTGTAAACAACCAAAGTAAAAGAAAAAAAAGCAGAATACTTAACTTCTGAAGTAGACCAAAGACAGTGTTTACATATCAAAATATAAAAATACGATAGAAAACCATGATGGATGATAGGATATCAACTCAGTAACTAACAAGTAACAGGAAAGTGGATGGGGATGGTTCGACAGAATATTTGAAAGTACTATAAATCTACTCCATCGCCACCATTGAGAAAAAGAAAAGTGTTAAGAGGGAGTACTTGTAAAATAATCGATTAAGAAAAGTGCTGTTTTTTTCATAAAAAAAAAAGGAAAGAAAGAGAGTAAGAAGCAATTGAGGTACATCACGTTTATATACGCATCTGCATACTTATTACCATAAACAATCATCCAATCCGGTTTACATATAAAAGCATCATGTTTATTTTACTTCAGTTAATCCACTTTGTTTTTTTTCTTATCCGTCGAAATTCATTCATATTCTTTTGAAAGTAAAAATGACACCATCTATTAGTCTCTATTAACATCTCATTTCTCTCATAAAAATTAATGTTATCATTGTTTACCTCTTTATTAGATGTCTTCTTCTTCTTCCAACAACAACAACAGCAACGCCACAGGCAATCGTCGTGAGCAGCATGCTGATCGCTTGACATTTAGTGTCATGCGTGAACATGTTCGCCACATCAAATGGATCTTTCTTCTGCAAGCGGAAAATGCTACAATGAAAATCCACTAGAGGGTTTGTCAGCAGCAATGGCAAACCAGGTGGTACAACAAGACCAGAAATACCGGTGCTCCTAACAGTACCCCTAATAAAAAAGATATGCAGATAGTTACATATGGTCATATTTTTTTTAGTTCAATATCTTTTTTCTATAGATATGTAATATACCGATTATTCAAAATATATAGAATAATATTATTGAGCGACATGCATTGATGGTTTCGGGGCGGTAGTAGTTATGACTACAACCAAGAGTTTAGAAAGATGCATAATGAGGAGGTACTGAGTATCATTATGGCATATTATAGGGGAAGTACTGCTAGTTGTGTGCTAGGATGATAAGGAACTGTACAAGCAGATCCTATACATATTTTACTGGACAAAGAGATGAGTTCTGACGTCCAAATGAAGATAAAGTTCATATTGCTATGCAAAGAAAACGTTATAAAAGAATGTGGAAAGTTAGTATCAAATTTATAAAAATACCGAATGATATAGATATAAAGAATAATTATTTACAGATAAATGTGTTATCTAAAAACTCTAAACTCGTCAAAAGATTTAGTGATTAAATGCTGAATCATTAAATAAATGCTTTGGTGGTGGAGAGGCGCTCCTCCATATAGAGTGCATGTTGCCTGAAGTATTGGATAATGATTTAACTAGTGTTCTGTGGAAGCAGAAGCTGTCCTTCCATAATGCTGAAGTAAATAGGCAAATCATACTTTTTTTATAGTAGATTATATTAATGTACTGAAAAACATTTTAATTCAATTATTTAGGTAGATGACTATTTTCAGATATTGGATACATTGGAGAGTAGGGGAAAAAAAGGAAAAGGGGTAAAAGTATATGAAAGAATTGATGGTAGTTTAGTTGATATTGATCTTAGTAAAGAAATTGTAGCTTAGTTCCCTCAATAGGCAAAATAATTTTTTTTTTTTACTTTTTCTACTTTCTCCTCATTATTTACTATTCACTTCTTTTTTTCCATCATCTTCTTCATCTCTATATTCTTTTTATTATATATATATTATATTGTACTTCTATTATACATGCACTATATATTCGCCTGGAATTACAACAATTTTTTATGTGTTGGGGTTGTTTTGCAGTCCATATGCAATGATTGCAATTTGCAAGTAAATCCTGTAAATCAGTAAAATAGAATGCTTTTTGTTGTCTATAAATCTGCTTCTCTATTCCTTGAGAACTTCAAGAACAAATCATTGTTCTCTTACTTCAGTACAACACTAATGAACATAAGCAAAATAATGCTCCTTATTATCTTGATTATGATGGAAATAAAACTGTACTTGGCCTGACCACGCGATAACACCATCACCAAAATGAGGAAGAAAAAGCACTTGTATATATGATCTATGAGTTGAACCAGTTGATGCAGAATGATATTTTTGGCCAAAGATGTCTATTGTACAGAACTTTACAATGTGATTCGTACAATAATGTACAGCGTTTGGAGTATGAAAGTCGACCACATTATGGTAATGATCTCTATAATGTTCTAATAATAAACCATACAGATGATCATTTAATCGCATCTCTTTACTGCCAAGCATCGACATTCTTGTTTTCGTTGGTATCGGCTCACTTCCAATAACATTGAGCTGTGGGTTGCTTAATAGTTGATCAAATGTAAGTGGATCAAATAGCTTAGCCTATTATTCTTGTTGTTGTAGTAACTGCTGTTCCTCTTGATCAAGATAGATAGATGATTCACCTCCAATATTTCTAGAATATCCAATTCAGCAAGGTAACCTCCTTCTTCTAAACGATGGCTAACTTTACTTCAGATAAAATTAAGAGCACTGGTTAATTCAACAAAGCATCTCATAAATGTTAATTCAAACAAATCTTTTTGGTTGGTATCTATATTTTTTATAAACCTATTGTAGCACTCAAAACTGAACACCCAAAAAGCATAAATAGGGCCAAAATCTTTAATTATATCATACAGATAGAGATAGAGATGCATATTTGGTGTGATGAATTCTGGTCTATATAAACGAGTACAGCCTTGCATAAACTTTTTCAACAAATCATTAGCTTCATCGATATCATTGTAATTAAGTGACACCTTTGTAATGAGATAACAAGCATTGATAAAGTATATCCAGTTGGTTCAATGTGCCTGGGAAATTATGTTTTTGAGATCAAAAGGTGAATATATCAAGCACCAGGCCTTCTGATGATCACTGCAAATTTATTTAGGAATCAGGAAGTTAGAAAGTACCTGATTCTTAGGAATAAAAGTTAGCAATACATATAAATGGTAAACACCCCCAAATTTATATGGTGTATACTAGCAAAATGATATTGTAGGGAGGAACAATAAATAATAAAAACAGTTTATGCAGCTTACTGCAAGGATTATTATGTGAGAATCTAAATATTATACTGGTGAAGAGTGATTTAACATATATATATATTACATTGGTTGGGTTCATAACGAAAGTATACAGGATAAGCACCCCAATTTTTTATGTATGAATAAACAAAAAGAAAGAAAGATTTTTTATATCACTGCAAGCTACTTTACAAATAGGAATAATATGTATTTTTTTTATTCAGCACAGTATAATTATTACTGATAAATAAAGGAAAGATGAATTGGGTTTGATTCAGAAAAAAAAAATAGTTAATTAAGATGGGATCAGTATAATTGCAAAATTGCAATAGTTTATAGATTCGGAACGGAATGGTTATATATTTATAGCCAGGGGCATTTTCTATATATACTGGTTGCAGTATCATGAAAAAATAAAATAAAATAAATGTATCGAAGGAAAACAATTATGATGAGCTGTAAAATATACATGTAAAAAAAGCATGTATGTTAATATTGAGAGCTTGGCACGATAGTCAAATGATACAATATAATGCTTTAGAGAGGAAGATGGGGGAAGCAAATTAAAGGTTTTTGCAGTGAGGTGAAAAAGTTTGG
>JAIXMP010000080.1:0-28859 GCA_025677815.1 Phascolomyces articulosus | reverse complement strand
ATAATCTATATATTAATGAACAAACTATTATATTTGGAGACCTAAACGCAAGATCAAAAATTGTAACAGGAGATAAATCTAATAATTCACACGGTCTAAAAGCCCTTGAACTGTGGATTAACAACAACGGATTACATGTTTGGAATGGATCACTTGCAAGATCACAACCGACTTTCCGAACAATAGCTGGAACAAGTATTATTGATTTGTTTATATGAATGGAAAACGCAGTATGAAATCCATCAATGCAAATCCACGATATGAAGTCCATTAATACACACCATCACCTTTATACACTGTCCTTTTCACTGCAAACTCCGTGGCAACTTTTACCAACACCAAACTCACCTCGACAACATTGGAAATTGCAACGTTTGTCTGATCCTGAAATTCGAAACTTATATATCCAAAAGTTCAAAGAAAACATTGCCAGCATAGAACAAATCCTTGATCAACAATATGCAAGCGAGATCGAAAACATGGTCCCAGACTCAATAGCAATAGAACAACTAGGTCATGATATTATCTCAGCAATACACGATGCGCTAGACAACAGTATCACACGTAAAAAAGCAAGACCAAAGACTTGGAACTGGTTTTGGACAGATGATCTGCAGCAAAAAGCAGAACAACGAGAAAAGGCATATCAATGATGGAGACGATCACCAAATAACATAGTTGTTGGTGCCAAACTTTGGACTAATTATATCCAAAGCTGTGAGGAATTTTCAAAAGAAATAAGCAGAACACGTCGATGTACCTGGAAACAATTTTGTACAAAACTTGGCAATGCTCCTGATAATGAAACGAATACTACCATCAAGCGGATGCGTCGAAATAGACAACCTTCACAAATATTTTCGCATCCAGATGGGCCACAACAGGCAGTAGAAACAATGATAACACACCTATCAAATGTCTTTGGTGGTGAAAATACACAAAAAAGTAAATCCAGACCGACAGCTTATTTAAAACAACAGATCTTCGATACCCCTGCAGATGATAATCCTTTTCCAGCACTAGATATAGAATTTATCATTAGCAAGATGGCACCACACAAAGCTCTAGGTGACGATCACATCACAGGAGCAATGCTCAAACCAATTATGCATCCATTATCTCAAATACTAAGCAAATTTTTCAAACTTTGCTGGTGTTGGTCATGGACACCTATATCTTGGAGAACAGCATAAGTAGTTCCCATATATAAAAAGGGAGATCCAACAGCTGCTTCAAATTATCATCCAATTAGCCTTACAAGTGCTCTTAGGAAACTACTTAAACGTTATCTACTACCAAAACTACTGAATTTAATGCCATCATTAGATATTGCACAAGGGGGTTTCCGCCACCATCGTGGTGCTCTTGACTAAGCCTTTTCGCTCTATATGCTCATCCGACAATATCAATAACAATACAACAACTCACCAGTACTTGCTTTCCTTGACATCAAATCAGCATATAATTCAGTAGATCGTGGTATCATTTGGTCAACATTGCAGGAAAACCTGCCGAGCGCTCTGTTCCACTTGATCCGCCATATGTTTGACGATGTACGCATTGCTGTAATACTACAGAACTACCAATCCCGCTTCATTAACCCAAAAAAAGGTGTTTTACAAGGTTCCATCCTTAGTCCTCTCCTATACGCCGTTTTTATTGACACCCTACCACGCCGCCTATGTATCAACATGCATGTTCAATGTGAAAACCCATTGTTCCTCCGATCAACTATAAAAAAAGGAACCACTAAAGCATTAGCTTAACAGCTAAAATATGAAGGTGGAAAGAACGGACGTCCTGACTGCAATAGGCCTGATAAATCGAACCTCATTGTTTCAGCTTGTCTCTATGCCGACGATGTTGCATTGATAGGATCCCCAGCAGATATGAAATGCTTATTACGAGTAGCAGAAAGACATTCCCTGGACCATGGATACAAATGGCACCCCAGTAAGTGTGCCATTATTGAACCACCAACTCCAATCCTTGCCCCTAACACCAACAACCTACCACCATCATCAGCATTACAATATCAGCTATATAACAAAACAATACCTTTGGTTAGCAACTTTCAATACCTTGGGATTCTATTTGATCACAATAGTATTAATTCTGCACAGCTAATAAACCAACGAACCACCAAAGCAACAGGAAGCATGGCTCTACTGTGACAACTTGGTGTGCATTAGTATGGCATGGGTTTATGGCTGGCACTCCAAATATACCGCACCTTTGTCAGACCAGTTCTGGAATATGGAATAGCAATTGCCAACCTTACTGCAACACAAAAAAATAAACTCCATGATGCACAAAAAGGATGTATAAAAATGGCCCTTAATAGGAATAAAGTAATACATTTTCCAACTATTGTTCCAATGGTGTTATCAGACCTGCCATCAATGCACACCTGTACCTGTACATTACAACTTAAATTTGCTGCTCGACTTCAAAACCTACCAACCACCACACTGGCTCAATCCATTGAACTATATTTTCTCTGGAATAAGAAAAAAGATAAATATTGGAAACATCTTATGTTGAACAACCCTTTTTACTAGCTTTACTCCAAATTGAAATATAGCAACAACCCTCCAAAGAATCCACTTGAACAAGCAATCTCCCAAAAACGGGATGAAGAATATAAAAGCCAGGTTAATAAAAAGAAAACTATTTGCTGTCTTCGGGATAAAAGAATGATCGACCCAGTATTATATCTTCCTACTACTTCATGAGACTGACACAGGCTAATAAAATGGAGAATGCATTGGCTTCCCTCCTATCCTCTAAAAGATTGTCAATGTGGCCATCCTGTGGCAAATAGGGAACACTTCGCAAATTGTCCACTAATAGAAGAAATTCTTGAGGAATTATCATTTACATTTGGAACAATACCTGAACTTAAACAAGGCATGCAACCACTTGACTATATTTTAAACCACCTTCCACGTTCAGAAATTGGCCTATCTCGTGGAAAATGGATAAACTGCTGGTTCGTTCTAATCCATGTTCTCCAGGAAATTGACCACCTAAGTCACCCTGAAGACGACTATGAAGAAGATGAACCAGAACCTGAAGAACCACCGCTACCATCACAACTCACATCTCAATCAACTCAAGAAAACAATTAATTTGCTTCTCTTTCTATACTCCCCTCCTATAAAATTTTCTCTTTTATCTTTTTTTTCTTCATTTTACAATTGTACTATTACCACCTCATCCACACTAGCTTAGCTTTTCCTCCTAAAGGGGGGTTTTTTCAGCTAATACTATATATCTTTATTCATTTATAACTTCACATCAAAGTACTGCAAGGAAGCGACCATATGCCTATAGGCGCAGGTCAAGCCAGTCTTCCACATTAATAAAATATAAATTTTAACCTATTTATGAATGAGTGAATCTATCACGTATTAGTGTGGTTTACCACACTACACACGATCTGCCATATAAAGGAAGTGATTCACTACCATCTGCATATAATTGAAGATGTAACAAATGACAGTAATTACTTTGTAGCTTATTCACCTCAAGGATATCACTATAATTAGTGTCTTCCTTGTGCTGACCACCCACTATAGCTGCATCTACTATTGAAGAAGGACAGCTCGATGATAGCTTCTGCACATTACTCATATAGACATTGTTTTCATGTGCAGAAGGTGACAAAGGCTTCTTACACCACCCTTGTCTGGTCAGTCCTACTGGAATTCCTTGGTTCTTCTTAATTGAACCTGTTTTCATAACCTCCTGGTCATCCAGCAACCTAGTTGCCTTGCAAAGAGGTTAATTGGAAGAGTGCACATACTCACCCCTATTTATTGTACATGCACCTCCCAAAAACCTAAATGCTCCTTAGCTTGTAGACCATTAAGTTTCTTATGACAATCATGATGAATATGACCTTATTCACTACAATGGAAACACTTAACACAAGATATATTATTAGATGAACCACCATTACCATGACCATATAATTAGATGATATCTAGATCTATTGGAGTAGGACCAGGATTAACATAGGAAGAGGATGGTTAACCAAAAGTGCGATTAAAAGGAGAGACATGGGATAGATGATGATTACTTGCTACCTTAGCACATTATTCTACAGTTTCATATGCCTCATTCAAGGTAAATGGTTTTTATATGAGTACTTGTAATTGATATTGATACTTTAAACCTTGAACGAAAGTGAACAATGCATATTTGGTATCCATATCAGGCAATTCTGGCATGATCGACTGAATTTTATATATATATTATTCTACTGTGCTTATTTGTTGTAAATACTAAAGTTGTTGATGATGTGGTATGGATAAGAATTAATGACAAAGAGAGATGGAGACAGAAGAAGTCTTGTGAGAATCGATATATATTTATTATAATGATAAAGATGATAATAAAGATAATTATATTCTAGTTTTACAAGTACAGTATTTATATATTTTCTTATCCATGCCACTTAATCATTGATCATGGTAGTTTGTTAATATTGCATTTGTTTGATATAACGGATATATATTATAGGTGGTGTTCATGGTGATATAACACAACATGAGGAGAAATAATTATATTTGTTGTACATATATATATTTGTTGACCATTAGTCATTGGATGATTATTATTACTTTTACGCTCTTACTCGTACAATGAGAAGGTATGGTAGTATTTGTATTATTTGATAATTATTGTGTATAGGATATTATACCAGGATCATTATTATTGTATTATTATTGGAATGAGGATTATGTGAGGCAACCAATATTATTTATTTATATTATTATTTATTATTTGTGATAACACGATGTAGCAGAATCGGTGATAATATATATGAGAAGAAGTATGGATATGTAAATATGCCACAATGACCAGATTCACGTAAAGCTTCTTCGAAACGATCTGTGTAACGAATTACAGACTCATCACGGGACATACGCATATCAGTCAACTCTTCTAAGAATTGAGCACGACGTTGAGCATCTTGTGCACCATAACGATCCAAAAAGGCCTTCTTGATAAACGACCAGGGGCGATCACGGAATTGCCAGAGCTCTCGTTCATACCAGGATCATTGATTGGAAGACATGGTTGTCTTGATGAGGCGAGGCCAGTGTTGATCGATATCATATTGGTAGGATTCAATGATATCTTCGAAACAATTAAGACATTCCTTCACAGAATTGTAAACAGGCTTGGATTTGTCAAAAACGTGACCAGTCCACTGTAACATAGGTAAGTTACTTGGGACGACCAACTTGGATGGGGTTTGTACTGGAATAGAGGTTGTGGTAGGAGCAGCAACTTTTTCCTTCTTGACCATCTTTTTGATATGTGCTAGAACCTTGTCAAGTTGAGCAGAATGAATATCAATTCTATTTTGGATAGCTTCAGCTTCTTGTTCGGAGAGATCGATGGTGAGTTGTCTTTCCATTAAGGAAGCAATCTTATCCTGAAGTTGGACGGATACAGCCTTGATACGCTGAATGGCAGAGACGGAAGGAGCTTCTTGCATGGCATGATCCATAGTAACAGGAGCAGGAGAACTAGGAGTAGAAGCAACCATTTCGGTTTGATAGATAGGAGAAGAAGGTGCAGACATGATAAATGAAATAAGGTAGGAAAAAATAAAATAGAATAAGGTAGAGATTATAGAGAAAAAATAATAAGGAATTCGTTGAAAAAAATGTTGTATCAGAGAGAAATCAATCAATAAAAAGAATAAAAGGAGACGAGATAAGTCAACGAGACCCGAAAATAATCAATTGAAGTTTATTAAGATAAAAAATAATCTCTCTATTTATAAGAAAGTGCTCATCATGGATGGACTATCACAACTTGCACATTATGGTGTAATATTAGAATATAGATTGCATCATTTGGATTGCGTGTTATGAGGACAGTATATTTAAGTAGACCATGAATGATATCGTTAGAAGGATTGCGTGATCCAGCATAATTAACAATATGTAAAAGAGGATGGTGCAATACTGTGTGTAACATAAGTAATTATCCAAATAGAATCACCGCACAAGTGAGATATAGGGTGAATGACAGTAATAATAATAATAATAATAATGAAGAATTATTATTTATTGTGAAGCCATTGTATGTTGGATACAACAATGTAAACCATTAAATCCAGAAAATATAACATTAACAGTAACGACAACAACAATAATAGTATTAACACTTACTCTTTACGACACGCCAGCTTTGCATCATTATCCAACTTATCTTCCAACTCATCTTCCAACTCATTATCTGACTCATCATCTGACTCATCATCAGTGGTAGTGCTTCTATTATTTTAGATTGAAAATTAATACAAGGTCATGCAATAGCAACGTATATTGAATACATCAATAATAGTCTTACTATACTTGCAGGAACGTGGTTGTTTGCTTAGAGGAAAATTATCTTCATCATCTAAATGTTGACGTTTAATGGCAGGTTTATATTTGAGATGGTTACATTCATTGGTAATATGTAAAAGCAAAAGTAAAAGATAAGTGTTAATAAGAAATAAAAAAACAAAAAAAAAGAATCTGTTCTTATATACCATCCATATTACCTTTTATGAATGTTTTCAATGCATCAAAAGTGGAAATCCGTGTTACTTAGAATCGCATTTTTTTTAAAAAAAAACTAGTCTGACTGATGATAATGATGATATGATGAATGGAGTGCTTATGAAGAAAGTTGCCTAAAATATTAAAATGTAAAAAAAATCAATGGCATATATAGTTACTCTTATAGGCGATAGTATGTTCATAGATTGTTGGTTATATGTCTCAGTCGAAATCTTGAAGGTCAAAAAAGCCTAAAATATAAAGTATACATGTGTATCACAAGCACTGCATGGAATATTAATAAATAGGGCATATCACGCTAAGCCCTTGCTTTTTATATTCATATTTAACTTCTTTCATTTATAACAATTTTCAATTGGAAATGTCTTCATAAAACTTCTGCAAAGAATCGGAAGACTTTGCCCTTGTGATGATTGCAAGAATCTTGCCGAATATATGCATTATCAACTTCCAGGCACTATTCGTAACCATTTAAATTTACAAGAAGTAGTAAGTTTTGAATTTGATTATTTTCATTTATGAATGTTATACTTATTCTTATTTAGAGAAGAGCCAAAGAAAATGCGCTCCAAAGAAATGTAGAAACTGATCGTGTAGAAACGAATGGAAATGGAGGGTAAGCAATAGCAATAGATAATGTTATAAAGAAAAAAAATATAGAATTTAGTCTAACAACACAATCTTTGGTTCCTCAAACAGACCAGACTCCGCTGAAACAGATTCGGATAATGGTGAGATATTTCTCTCAGAGAATATGTTGCCTGCAGCAGAAGTCGAGTTTGAGCAAAATGATTCATTTGATAATGATACGGAACAAGGCACTGACCAGTTGCCATGGATATTGATGATGAGAGTAATGGTAAGTTTTATTAAATTTTATGATAATGAATAAAAAAAGGAATAATTGAAAAAAGCTAATAATAAAAAAAAGCTCCTACTATGGAATCGCTGTATTTATTTATGGCAGTTTTCATGCTACTTTTCCGTACCTTTTTCCTTACCAATAAGGCTTCAACTATTTTGCTTCGATTTTTTAATCATCTACTTGCTGCCCTTGGCCATGCTTATCGCTTTAACACCACACCAGACACCATCAAAAAACAATTAAACTTCGATTCATTAACAGATTCACTTACCTGTTATGCCGTTTGTCCCAGTTGCCACACACTTTACCATATTCTTCCGAAATACCACCTTCTTGTCTCGCAGAACAATTTCCTCATCATCCAATCCCTACAAATCGTTTCTGCTGTAACACCACCTTTACAACTTCTCACCTCGTGAATTCGCCTACAATCCTTTGATCTCCAGTCTTCTCATATTATTAGCCGCCTAATTATATTGACGATGCTGAAAGCTGGCGTAATGTAATATACCTGATGATATGCTGTTTGATATCTATGACGGTCGTGTTTGGAAAGAATTCACTGCCAACACTACACCACCATCTGCAGCAGCACCACAATCGAACATCTTGCCTTGCTCACCTTGAATATCGACTGGTTTGAACCTTTCAACAAGGGATCGTCACAATATTCTTGTGGAGCAATTTATCTTACAATAAACAACATTTCATGTAAGCACCGTTTTAAGCAAGAAAATGTTATTCTCATTGGCGTAATGCCTGGTCCTACAGCGTCTCACACTTACGAATTAAATAATTACCTAAACCCACTCATTGACGAACTTAAAACATTGTATAATGATGGTATTGATGTGCTTGTGCCTTCAACAGGCCAAACAGTCCATGTGAAAGCTGCATTGATAATGGTTGCCTCAGATATGCCTGCTACTCACAAAGCTTGTAGATTCACTGCACCACTAGTCGTCATAGTTGCTATAATGTAATTTTCATTTCCTGTTGACAATACTACATGAAGAGTCAATTTTGGTAGCAATGGTTTCGAGTTAACAAATGGAAATATCAGAATAGTCGTAATGGCGTGATTACATATGCCAATGAATGGCAATGGCAATGACAAAAAAGGAGCAACATACATTGAGTATGACTTTGGCATGCGGTGGTCAGTTCTTTATGAACTTCCATATTTTGATGCTGTTAGATTCACTGTAATCGATCTGATGCATAATCTTCTGCTTGGAATGGCAAAAAAAATGTTCAAGTTATGGAAGTTGGCAGATAATGATTTGGAGAAGATAGAGAAGTTGGCATATGGCCTTCTTGTACCCGAAGACTTGGATGTACTTTTACCAGAAAGAATTGCTTCTGGCTTGCCATGAATGAAAGCTGCTGAATAGAAGAGCTAGTGTTTGGTGTATTCTCCCTTGCTGCTATAAGAATGTTTAGATCCTGTTCAGTTTCAACACTGGATGAAGTTTATCAATGCATGTTGCCTATTACTGAAGCCATCCATCTCTTACACGGAAATCAATATGGCACACACCCTTTTGGTTGATTTCTGCAACGAAACTGTTTCCCTTTTCAATTCTACAACTATAACACCAAATATGCATGCCCATTATCATTTGAAAGAAAGCATTCTTGATTTTGGACCAGTATATGCATTTTGGTTATTTTAGTTCGAATGGTATAATAGACTTCTTGGAAATATCATGACAAATAGAAAGGGTACATTTGAAAGAATATATATGAAGTGCTTCCTTGAACAAGCCGGTGCTTGTGATTATATTAACACCAGCACTGCTTCCCATATCAATGATGACCAAGTCAAATTCCTCCATCATTTGGTAAACACCTCATCTATAGTAGCAGCGACCATGCAAGTTAATACAATGGAAAACTTTGATATCTGTGAGTATATTAATACCTCTGCATTGGCTCAACATGCAAATGGCTCTGAACCCTTACCACCCAACACCGTTCCACTTATAACTGAAAACTCTCCCAAACATAAACTTCCACATGACCACTATGATGCTTTACTTGAATTCTACCAAGTAGCATATTAAGAACAACAAAACGCTGACAATTACCTTTCTCTATCACTTATGAATCCTAACCCTGTCCTCCCATATGTATACTGCTTTAAAACTGTCCACCATCATGGTTACAAATACAACAGTGCTGTATCAGGAACAAATAGAGGATCGTATATCCAAGCTTTATACATAGAGAGCAACAGCGATAATATTTCAGCATATCCAGGCCAAATATAATATTTCTTTTGTCACGATTTCGTTGTCAATGGTGTGAAGAAGTGTCATTTTTTTGCTTTCATCTAATAGTTGGAAGAGGAAAAATCCACTCAATGATTTCGTACTGGTAACGTCGAAACCTGGAAAAGTACTTTCAAACCCATTGACTGGCAGTGCATTCTTCCATTTGGTCATATTTATTCTCTGTCGCCATTGGAAAGTATCAAACAGTAAGAGTGAAAAAAACTATTGTTATTCCTCTCTAACAAAAAAGACATGCATAAAAGCTATAAACAAAAAAAAAACAAAAAAACCTCTCCTCATAAAATTACTTCTGACTTCTTTTTCATCAACCTCATAATTATTATCTATCCTTATTATTTCATCATATAATATTGTTTCTTTCACCCTTTTGCTATTATTATTTTTATTTTTTAAAAGGAAAATATTAACATTGCCATTAATCACACAACAACTATACTGCTAACTCTGTTGGTCTTGGACAGTTGACCACAACAACATTTCTTAGAACACTTTGTTGCTTATGCTATCTTCGAGTTTGAAGCAAGGATGCCAATTGATCAAGTTCCCCTAAAAACTTATTTGCCTAAAGTAATCTAACTAGCAGTATATACAAATCACATATACTTAAATTATATTTAATTTATTTATTTATTTACATTTTCTGACTGGTAATCTGGTCAGAAAAGTTTGAAGGGCATCTCCTCCTGGTTCTCATCCTCAGATTCCTCTTTGGACATATACCCCTTTTCAAGGAACTTGTCCATTCCACTCAAAGGGTATTTTTCCTCCAAGTTGGCGCGAAAACGTTCTAATGCACGGACCTGACGATCATGCTTCTACTTGATATATCAGTATTAAATAATATTTTGTATCTCTCTCTATTATTATATCTGGACATATGCTTTTCATGCGAGAAGCACGACAGTTTCTGTGATCAATTATTTCTTGAATGGCAGGTGCACGTTTGTGTACTGAATGCTTGTTGTTGAAGCTTGTGATGGCTATCTTGCGCACCTTCAGATCAAAGTGAACAAGTCCAGGAAACTCTTACTAATACGCTCTCATACTAACAATGATTTTGGTGATAATGTGCATGTTAGCTAGATTGCTTGCAGTCAAGTTATAATCGAATTCTATATTTTCCTAGTCAACAATGTCTTGGTACACATCCCTGATATATTGCTATAGGTAACATTAGGTAAAGTTAGTGCAAATTAAAATCTTATGCTTTAGATATTCAATAGATTTACTTATACTTAAAGGGTTAATATAGGGAGTGTGAAGATTTTCAAGTTAGATGGTTTATTAGATTTCAGTATTCATCTTTAAATTGAAGGGTAATAAGAATGTTAGTATTATTACTAGCCAGTTATACTAAGAAATAATATAAATGTGGATAAATATACTTTAAGAATTTTTGTAACTATGTAGGAAGGATAATAGAGTGAAAGATATAGAAGGATCATGGTAATTAAAATGCAGTATGCTTTTATGGGAACTAAACAATAATAATTATTTAATCCTGGTTCTATAAAAAATAGATTTATTTATAAATTAAAATTATGTATATAAAGAAAACATAAAAATTTATTAATTTTTTTGATTTTCTTAAATATTTTTTAAATACTAAGAAAAATAAAATCAATATGATTTTCTTTTTCATACAAGGACAACAACAGGGACAACAACAGGGACAACAACAACAATAACAACAACAAAACCTTAACAGGCTTTTTATGTTCTTATTTATATATATTAAAAAACAAATATTTGTTACACAAATCTTGTTTTTAGAATCTGTAAGATTTAGATAGCATAGCTATCAAAAAAGAATAAAAATGCATTTTTATCTTTTTTCTATAAAATTTATTTTTAAAAACTTTATTTTAATTATATGATTTAATTGATTACGTAATCAATTTAATTATCATATGAAAATTTAAAATAAATAAAAATATAATTTTTGATATTTTCAATATCTGAAAGATTAAATATATTAATAAAAATAAATGAAATAATTACTTAATTATTTATATTTTTATATATATTTTTCTTTCCTGAAAAACAAGAAAATCATGATTTTATTTGTTTTTTAATATATATAAATAAGAACATAAAAAGCCTGTTAAGGTTTTGTTGTTGTTATTGTTGTTGTTGTCCCTGTTGTTGTCCCTGTTGTTGTCCTTGTATGAAAAAGAAAATCATATTGATTTTATTTTTCTTGGTATTTAAAAAATATTTAAGAAAATCAAAAAAATTAATAAATTTTTATGTTTTCTTTATATACATAATTTTAATTTATAAATAAATCTATTTTTTATAGAACCAGGATTAAACAATTATTATTGTTTAGTTCCCTGGTAGAAAAGTTTTACTTTTCCTATAAAAATTAATAAAATATTAATGATAAACCAATAGTTTATCTATTAGGGGTTTAATCTATATTAATTAATTATGACATAAACTATTAGATATGATATATCTATAATTTATGTTTAATTAATTAATATAGATTAAACCCCTATATTGTTGCATATATTCTTTAAAAGTAAGTGTTATTATACATTCCATATTTAGATATTTATCGGGTTTGGAACAGCACAAGTTGGAAATCTTATACAACTCAAATTTTTCATCTCTCTTTCCATTTCTTTTTTTTTTTAGTCTTACACTTCTATTGTTTTTTTTATTACCCTACCTATTTTTTTTACAGTACATTCCTCCTTAAATATACAAGTTATAGTGATATTACAGGTAATGAAAAAATATTGTATTTAACTAAAATGGTTGTGATATAATTAAATGGTACTGTTTTGCCATTATTGGGTTTTTTATTTACAACTGGTGTTTTGATTAAATTTATTTATAGGTATGGTACATCTATAACAAATAGGTATAATACTCTACTGTGAATTCCTTTTTCTAGACCTGAGATGAAGACCTATAAGTATATATGCTGTGATCTACTTTTTTACTTTATTAAGTGGAAATATAAAGAAGAAGAAGGAAAGAAAAATATATAAGGGGATAACTATCTAATAATGGACTATGATCTTCTAGCGAAATGGACATAACAAAGTCTATAGAAAAAGGGAAAAGGAGAGGGTGGGAGCATATATACTTATAGGTCTTCATCTCAGGTCTAGAAAAAGGAATTGATGGTCGATAAATCTCAGGTCAATCCCTAGAGACCATCGATTCTGACCTATAAGTATACATGCTGGTCCAGAGAAGAAAAACTACCCATCAATTGGGACTTAATCTTGATCATCTTGATCATCTTAACTATCTTGACTATCTTAAGCCACTTGTGAAGGCAAAATGAATGAAGTGGCATTTGTTTGTATAATACGTTCCCTTCTATAGTGGTTTTCTATAAGGGCAGCTAAAGACCAATTACCCAGTGTAACGACATCGTCTAAAGGTATACCGTTTTTGATAGCTAAATCTGTTCCCAGTGAGCGAACTGAAGGAGTAGGTCAAATATCTGTTGAAAGTCTAATAATGTTGGCCAGCCATTTTGAAATAGTTTGTGCTTAAACAGAAAGCTGCGGTCTATTGCTATCAACAAAAAGACAGTTACTAGGACAGTGTTGTTGTGCCTACAGGTAATCATAAAGTATTTTAAAAGCCTGAACTGGACAAAATGATGGTTGTGTGATGTGAGGGTAAATGTTGACATGCTTGATGACCAGTCTACCACCACATCGTTCCTTAGAGTGTGAAATGACTAAGGTAAGGTAACCTGATGATTCGATTGAGCACTAATGAAGTTGTATGCGATGTAAATCAGAAGGGCATAATAAACCAGTAATGCCCAAGAGGAATGCAGCATGAAGATTTGCAAGTTTTAGCTGTTGTTTAGCTTATGCTTGAGTGTTGCTTATGTAATAGAAAGTTGGTGATAGGTCCACTGGTGGCTTACTGAGTGGAACAGGTAGTAAATCCTCTATGAATTGTTTAAATAATATAACAATGTCGATGTCATGGTAAAATTGTGCTGGGTGGTGATGGAATTTTAGAATTACTGTTTTGAAAAGTTTGATGGTGTTTAATGAATATTTATTAGAACGTACTGCCATCAGAAAATTGATTAGATCAGAATGTGAGAAGTTGTTGATATCAATATCATTAGAGATTGCCCATTGACAAAACAGCTGCTGACCACATTTATAAGCTCCATTTCTTAGTGTGTTGTTGGTGGTGTGTGCTATAAGATGTGCTGTTGCTAAATCGTCTAGTCCTTCAATCTCTTTATATCATCTCCTGAGACCAGCCATACAGATATTTTCCATGTTGGGTTAGTGAATGGCCAAGGTATTATTGGAGTGCAAAGACAAATTGACATGCTGGGGTTGAGAATGATAGGAAGCTGAACTGCTAATGCAAGAAGGAGAGGATACTATGGTGCACCTATCCAATGAGGGACTATCAATGTTGCCCGGTGTACTTGATCTTGAAGAATTTTGCAGAGACAATGGCTAATCAAGTTCCATAGAGGGTAGATTAATAGTTGGTGAAATGCCATCTATAGAAGAGTGAAAGCACCTGTTGCTATTGCTGCTGGGTCTAGCTCCTAAGAGATGTAATTCTTTAGCAAGTATGTTGTGTGATCTATGAATAGGTCGATGTCATTCATCCCGAAATGGTGTTATATTCATTAGAATGCTTGGTGGTTGATCTGCCAAGCATTCTTGGCAAATGTTCATCTTGATTCTATGTCTGCAATGCTGTTGGTATCGCCTAGTATGTGTTGAGCCATCAGATGAATGTTGTGTTGAAGACATAGGTTCCAAATTTCTGTTACTAGTTTGCTGAGGAGAAGAGAGCAAGTCCCTCCTTAATTGTTGAGATAAGCTGTCGATGTTATATTGTCCATTTTGATGATAATGGTGCTGTTGTTGATGTTGTATGTCTGTAAGGCCAATTATACTGCATGCATCTCCTTCCAATTGATGTGATAAGATGTTTCCTTGTGAGACTAAAGACCGTTGATATGCTGATGATGATTCTGGAGATGAGCACCCCATCCTATATTGCTCGAATTGACATACAAAATATAAGTTGGGTTCTGCATTGGGAGGAATAAGCAACCATTCTAGTTGTTCAGGTTCTTCTGCTACTAATGAAGTTTCAGTTTGTCCCAATCTAAACTATGATTCACATGTTGATTCTTGAAGCACAGTAAGTGTTGTATGTAAAGTCTCGTCAGAAAGATAGCAATAGCTGCTGATTGAATTCTCATAGCAAGGCTGAGTAACTGATGTGGTGTTGAGTATGTTGCATTGATTGTTTGCTGGATTGTTCTCCGAAGTAATCTGACTTTATTACCTGGTAGTCAAATTGTCATTGTTGCCATATCAATTGTGAAACCTAGGTATTCTATAGTTTGTTGAGGCGTTGTTGACGATTTGCTGTTGTTGATAAGCCATCCCAGATTTTTGAGTTTGTTAATTAGTTGTTGAGTGTGTTGGTGAGTCTACTGTACTGATGTTCCTATGATAATCTAATCGTTGAGGTATGTACTAGGTCTGATTCCCTGTTGATGTGCCCATGCTAAAATAGGTTCAGTTATTTTGGTAAATGGGGGTGAGCCACTAGTTGAGGTATAGGCATAGTCAAACTGGCTAACAGTTGCTGTTGTTATTGTAATTGTTGTTGCAAAGAAGCAATGAGTTCCTGTTGATCAGCAGGAGGCTGAATACTTTGTTGTTGTTGCTTGGTGTTTATGTCAGAAGAATCCATATTAGAAAGTCTTAATCGGCGGTAATGTCCAGGAGTGAAAAAGAAGATCATAGTCCATTATTAGATAGTTATCCCCTTATATATTTTTCTTTCCTTCTTCTTCTTTGTATTTCCACTCAATAAAGTGAAAAAGTAGATCACAGTATATATACTTATAGGTCAGAATCGACGGTCTCTAGGGATTAACCTGAGATTTATCAACTGTCAATTCTATTTATTTTTTGCTGTACTAAAATAACTTGTTTTAGATAAGGAATAGTTAAACTATATATATAAGCAGTATTTTATACTCTCAAATAGTAACATATTCTTTTTTTTATTTATCTACTAGATATATTTATCTTTAATAGTGTCAAAATAAGCTATTATTTTATAACTGACATAACTTTTTTAGATTCTTGCTTTATGAGCTGAGCAATGCTGATTATTATTTCTGGTAAGTAATAAATTGACCATTATAATTTGATTTATCCATCTATCTTTTCTTTCCCTCATCTCTGATTGTGATATCCTATCTTTTTAGGCTCTCTTCAAGTTGTCATCTCATTTGACACTGTATCCTTTGATTATCTTTGAATTCTTTATTGAATCTATAAAATAAAATGATGACATGTCCTTATTCTAAGGTAAATAATTCCATAAGTAAATTATTAATACCTTTTTTTTACTATAGTAGAAATTGTTAGTAACTTCCCCAATAGATAGAATATGGTAAGTTTTTTTTTTCTTGTTCCCTTTCTATGTTTTAGTAAGCCATCTAAATTTTATTTACTTTTTGTAGGAATATTGTCTTCTCCTTTTTTGAACAATTCACTTGCCATAGGTTTAATTTCTTTTCCCTTTCCTTTTTCTTCTTTATGATTTATAACTTTATTTACAGCTTATAGAAATAACATTACCTACTCCCATTATGACAATCTTCTTTATGGCAGTATTTGGTAATGCCCATTAGTATAGTGGTGGGCTGCAATAGTATTAAATGGTAGTTATAGTATAGGATAGTATATGAGATGAAATGGTAATAAAATCGAATGTAAAAATAAAGAGATGGATAAGAATATAGTTGAGAATCTTTTTATTGTTCAAATTTGCTTATATTTATATGTTTTGTCTATCTAATGTAATGATGTTGTTCACTAGATCATTCTAGTACTATGTTTCACTGACTTTAATTAAAGGATGATTGATATCCAATTATTCAAGTGTATATGCATACTTGGTTCTAGATATTTCTTTATGTACCTAGTAATAGGTGTATTGTCCTGTTTAGTAATCATTCTTCATCTTTCTTCTATATTCCAGATTATTAGTAATAAGGAACGAATCATAAGTGATATAGTGCGTTATTGGTTATATCATGTTTTATTATGGAATAATGTTTAACTGGTTATTTATGAATGAGTGAATCTATTATGTATTAGTGTGGTTTACCACAGTATAGTTTTATATTAATTACTTTTTTTTTATCAAATAAATGGATATTATTACTATAAATACTTTTTATTTTTTTTATTTTTCATTAGATATAACTGAAATAATATAATGATACTGCTAGATATAATTCAAAGGATATAGCAATACTATTGGAAGTTGAGCATAGTGATATCTTTATAACATTTAAAATATTATAATAGTAATTACTGATATTTCATAATATTTATTGTTAATATATTATAATTGTAACATTATTATTATTTTTTAAATATCATTATAGTAATTTATGATATCTTACAATTATGAGATTTTCAAAATGTAGTACAGCTCACTATATTGTATATATCATCAATTACAATTATAAGGTTCTTATTATAGAGTAAAAATTACTAGAATTTTATTAAAATCTTATAACTATTTCATAATTGTGATATCCCCCCTTTTTTCTAGTAAAGGATTATTAAAAATAGGATAGTTAATCAACCTATCTATCTATAGATAAACATATAGGTGAAACATTTTACCAATGTGATCTAGTTGGTCGACCCGGATTCCTAGGTTTAAACTGATGTCGTGAAGTCACGTGACCAGCTGAAGACGAATTTCTTTCAAAATTTGCCTCAGATATGACAAGATTGTCAGATCTATTGTAAATTCTTTTCACTATTACTATACTTATAAGTATAAATGATTATAACCAGACCAAGATTCTTCAGTAGATACTATGAAACCAGAATTGAGGATAAAACACAAGGGAAATAATTAAAGATAAAGTGGATCAATGGTAATATATATAAGCAGATAATTGATTTATTAGTTAGTTAATTATCTCTTTATTTTATACAATATTTATTGCCTTTATATATTTATGTGACACTAAATTAATAAAAGTAAATATGGAAATAAATATAAGGCAATAATATATAATATATAAAATAATGAGAGAGTATAACAAAAGACAATATAATAAATATAAGAGGATAATCAAATAAGGGTTAGATAAAAACATAAAAATAAATAATAATAATTACAATATAATTATTATTATATAGAGAACACTATGTCTGTTATTGTTAAGAAAATATCTATAGATAATGTAGTTATAATCATCTAGGGTGATAAGGGGACACACAATATAGGGATAGATAGGGATTATCAAAAATAGGATAGTTGATCAACCCATCCATCTATGGATAAACCTTCGGGAGAAATATTTCACTGATGCGATCTAGTTAGTCGACCTAGGTTCTTAGGTTTGAATTGTTATCTTGAAGTCACGTGACCAGCTGATAACGAATTTCTTTCAAAATTCGTCTTAGACGCGACAAGATAGACTTGACAACTTGGCCGAGTGGTTAAGGCGTGAGACTAGAAATCTCATGGGCTCTGCCCGCGCAGGTTCAAATCCTGCAGTTGTCGCATACTATTTAGTATTAAATTTTTTTATTTTTGTTATATTTTTTATAGATAGAAACTATATCATAGTTAGTAGTTAGGTATTTTTAATACTGATAGTACTCCTTTTACTGCGGCTACACTGTACTTCTTTATGCTTCGTCGTAACCGCAGCATACCTCTTTATTAGTCACAGTTCCCCTTTCCTTTTATAATTATATTATCATCATTATCCACAGCTTCATCATTATCATTAGTCACTCATCATCATCATTATTTTATTATTATCATCATCTACAGTAGTTTTAGAAAAGATATAAATATTGGATCATTTTATTAAAAATAAAGGACATCTTCTATCTATCTTATTATCTCATATATACCTTCGTGGTTCTCTTCCTTTGTAGTTATTCTGTGTGGTTATTTACCTGTGTTGTTATTACCTGTGTGGTTATATTCTCTCTTTGTGGTTCTCTCTGTGTGGTTTTATCTTCATGGTTTCAACTTATAAAAAATATGACATTTGGTAGCGAAAGATAAAATGAGCGATCAATTTACTTCTGAACAGCAACAACAATTTGTGGTACAAGAATTTGTTTATAGACAATTACCAGAAAATGCCAAAGAACTATATCATATGCAAGTCTCCCAAATAGACATTCCAGAAAATTTATATACCCAATTCATGGCGCAACAGATGGAAATCCTTCAAGAACGCACTAATGGAGTAACACAAGGATTTTTGTTAGTTGCTAACCAAAATGCACAACAGCCAAGTCAAGAGGCACAGATGTTATCTACCATGCAAGCTATGTTGCAACAAATATAATTACAACAAAATGAAATTAGATCTCTCCACAAAACCTCCCATCCAAATAAAATCAAACCAGTTCAACCTGATCTTTTTCATGGTGTCTATTCGTCGTCGGTGGTAAAAGCTTGGTTACACACTGTCAATAAATATGTTGATTGTGCAGGCCTCTCTGATAAAGAACGTGTAACCTATGCCTCATCTTTATTATGTGATGGTGCTGCAATGTGGTGGCGCCATTTAGAACTGGCTATTCATCCAGATGACAACACCAACAAGACTCCAAAAACCTGGTCTGACTTTCAAGATGCATTTCGAGCTGAATTTAAGCCACGCAATTCTGCTCAAATTGCTTACAACCGACTCTGTGCTCTATCTTAAGGAAATGGTACCATCAGAGAATATGTCACTGAATTCCGTAACATCATGCTTGATTTACCTGATATGTTCGAGGAAGATGCCATGCATGAATTTATATGTGGATTGTCATATGAAGCTCATATCTAAGTATTACTTAACTGTCCAACTACTCTAATTGCTGCATACAATTCAGCTGAAACTTTTAAAGCTGTCTATAAATATGCTGCTGGTGTTCATGCCCCAATCCGCTCTAGTTTACCTCCGAATAATGTATCTTATGGTCAAGCTGCTGGTCCCACTCCCATGGAATTAGATGCCATTGACTTCCGTCAACAAAGTCGTCCTCGCTGTTGTTACAATTGTGGTGGCTCCAGCCATTTTGCTTGTGAATGTCCATCCCCACAATAGCCTTTAAATAATCGCAATAATGGTGGTCGTTAAGGTTATAGTAATAATGGTTGTCAAGGTTATAACAATGGTGGTTATCGTCAAGATAATCGATCTAATGGTCAACCTCCCCATTACAATCAAGATTTAAAAGGCAAAGTGCATTGGGATAAAAGGGTGTCCCTTCGCACACAACTCCATCCCTTAATATGGTACAAGAACAATATGTTAGTCAAGCTCCAATAATTAAAACCATTGATCAAGAAGAACATGTTCCAGTTTCTAGTGGTAGTGTAGTTGATGATCAAATGCCATTGATCGATCTTTCTAGTGATACCTTGTTCGACAAGGAGAAGGAGGATGATGGTGAGCATCAAGATAATTTTCATCATTTTGAATCCTTAAACTCAATAAACAATACTGATTTACCTCTGTACACAATGGTCTGTAATGGGAAAAATGTGAATGTGCTTTTAGATAGTGGTGCTTCTTATACTTATGTGTCTCCTTTTGTGGCTGCTGGTTGTCCTGTTCATACTGTAACGAATCGGGAGGTCGAGACAGCTGGTGGTCATAAATTCACTATTGATCATGCTGTTACACTCTCTTTGGATGCTGCTGGCTTGGATCACAAGGTTTTTGCATATGTGTTGGATACCAAGTTTGATTTAATTTTGGGTCGTGATTGGATCAAACGAATGAAACCAGTACCTAATTGGGGACAAGATATTTGGGTTATTACTTACAACAATGCACAATATACACTATGTCCAAAATTCAACTGCCTCACACGCGATCTCACATATCTTATTTCCCACTGACAAGTCACCAAGCTCACCAAGAAAAAACAAGTTGAAGAATTGTTCCTGTGCTATCCAAATTATAATAGCCAAGGGAAGGAGCAATCACAGCAAGACAAACTCCAACAGTTCAAGAAGGAATACCCAGAGGTTTTTATAGACAAGTTACCCAGTCTATCCCTGGAAAGCAGTACTCATTATGTTATCGATACTGAAGATGCAGAGCCCATCAATCATCTACCATACAAGATGAGTCCACTTGAATTGGATGAATTACGCAAACAACTTGATGAATTCCTTGCACTTGGTTTAATTCAACCAAGCATGTCTCCATGAGGCGCCCCTGTCTTATTTGTACGCAAGAAAAATGGTGAAATGCGACTTTGTGTAGATTACCGTGCCTTGAACCAGGTAATGAAACGTCATTCTCATCCATTGCCTCATATTGATGAATATCTCGAACGTCTGTCACAAGCAACATATTTCTTATCTATCGATCTCAAAAGCGGCTATCATCAACTGCATATCAAGAATGAGGATGTACCTAAGACTGCTTTTAACACACACTATGGTTCATTTGAATGGCTTATCCTCCCATTCGGTCTTCATAATGCTCCTCTGGTTTTTCAGTCTATGATCAATAAGGCACTTGGTGACTGCATTGACAAGTACGCATTGGTATATCTCGATGACATCTTAATTTATAGTAAATCAAAAAAAGACCATAAGGTACATGTGCGACAAGTATTGGACAGACTAAAGAAGGTGAAGTTGGTGGCAAACGTGAAGAAGACTGAACTGTTCAAGACCGAGCTAGACTTTGTTGGGTTCAATATTTCTGCTGCTGGTATTTTGCCTTCTAGGTCAAAAATTAAGGCGATCCAAGATTGGCCAGTTCCATCCAATGTCCAAATGGTGCATGAACTTATTGGTCTCTGTTCGCATTATCGTCGTTTTATTCATGGGTTCAGTTCGATTACGTCCTGTTTGACTGACCTGACGAAAGGTACTGGTGCAAAGAAAAGAAGCATTGTTTGGACTGAAGAATGTTAGGCTGCATTTGAAAAAATCAAGACTTGTATAACTGCTGCTCCTGTGCTACTACCACCTGACCCAGAAAAACCATATGTTATTGAGGTAGATGTAGCTCGGATTATTCTGTTGGTGGTGTCCTTCTACAAGAAGGAAATGATGGTTGTTTCCACCCGATTGCTTTCGAGTCAAAAAAACTTTCATTAGTAGAAAGGTCTTATCTGGCCTAAGAACGTAAGCTTTTGGCAATCCTTCATACTTTGCAGGTCTGGCGGTGTTTTATTGAAGGCCGAAGCTATGTTGTTAAGACTGATCACCATCCACTAGTCTATTTCCATTCTCGTCACAAACCACCACTACCTCATCTTATTTGATGGATGGCCGAGTTAGAATTATATGATCCTATGATTCAGTACAAGAAAGGAACGGAAAATGTTATTCCAGACCTGCTGTCTCGTAGAGATGGCCCAGATTGTGTTCCAGCTGAACAATCCATAGAACCTGATTATTTATACGCTCTTAAAGCTATTGATGAATCCGATTGGCCTAAGTTTTATACGTTCAATGAAGGAAAATGGCCTACCACATATAAGGATATACTTGCCAAACATCAAGACAAATTTTTGGTTAAGGATAGTCAAGTTTTCCATAAAGTTAAAATTGGATCCGAGGTTCAAGAAATCCGATTTGCATTGTTTGCTCGCTGTGCTGACATTGTACAACACTATCATACAAGTTTTGGTCATCCTGGCAATGTAACCTTGTATGACATCATTAAGAAGTAATAGTGGTGGCCTAATATGAAGGATGATATCCAAGATTGGATTCGCAACTGTACGCAATGCCAACTTAGTGCCAATACTGATTAGGGAATTCACCATGCGCCTATGAAACCTTTGGATGTTCCTGAACCATTTGCCCAATGGCATTTGGACTTTATTGGAGAATTGCCTCGAACTATCAATGGTAATCGGTGGATCCTAGTTGCTGTGGACTATGCTACCAATTGGTGTATCACCCAGGCTATACCTGATGCCACTGGTCAAGCCATTGCCGATTTTATCTATGAGTCCATTGTTATGCAATTTGGATGCCTGGTGGAAATTCTAATGGATCGTGGTAGCAACTTTATGTCGAAAGTACTAAATTTCTATTTGGGTCGTGTAAAAATTCATCATAAATTGACCAGTGCATTTCATCCATGCAGTAATTCTAAAGTTGAACGTACTAATGGTATTATTAAACAAATGATCCATAAATATGTTAATAGGGAAATTCATCGCTGGGACGAGTTCTTGTTACAATCCACCTTTTCAAGCAATATACAGAAACGCTGAACAAGTGGTGTTAGCCCTTATTTCATGGTATACAGTGTTGAACCTCGCTTACCTAGTGACACTTCCCATCTAATGGTTATACAAGAATCTATCTAACAACAAGATCATGAAGTTTTACTCGAGACTCATAAACCAGAATTACTTTGTGTAAGGGAAGCTCGCGCTGTTGCAACTGAAAGGTTACAAGCTAATGCAAAAAAAGACAAAGCCATTTGGGATGATGCACTTAAACACCAAATTTTTTCAGTTGGGGATCATATTCTTATGCACCATGAACAAAAACTAAGTTTGGAATTTAACTGGAAAGGCCCATATGTTATACTGGATCGTGATCTGGATCATGACACATACAAACTCAAGGACCTCAATGGAAAAGAATATGGATCGTAGGTCTATACTGACCATCTTCGCCCCATCCATTATAAGTCTGCGCTACCTACAAGTCCTTGGTTTGATCTGGTTGCTGCTCATGCTGCCACACGAGCCTTTTATCAACAAGCTGGATCTTCTGATACTTTGGCGTTGGTCAGAGACGACCAACAGTTTGGGGACGGGATATTGTCATAGTTAGTAGTCGGGTATTTTTAATACTGATAGTACTCCTTTTACTGTGGCTACACTGTACTTCTTTATGCTTTGTCGTAACTGCAGCATACCTCTTTATTAGTCACAGTTCCCCTTTCCTTTTATAATTATATTATCATCGTCATCCACAGCTTCATCGTTATCATTAGTCACTTATCATCATCATTATTTTATTATTATCATCATCCACAGTAGTTTTAGAAAAGATATAAATATTGGATCATTTTATTAAAAATAAAGGACATCTTCTATCTATCTTATTATCTCATATATACCTTCGTGGTTGTGGTATGGATAAGAATTAACGATAGAATTAATGACAAAGAGAGATGGAGACAGAAGAAGTCTTGTGAGAATCGATATAGATTTATTATAATGATCAAGATGATAATAAAGATAATTATATTCTAGTTTTACAAGTACAGTATTTATATATTTTCTTATCCATGCCACTTAATCATTGATCATGGTAGTTTGTTAATATTGCATTTGTTTGATATAACGGATATATATTATAGGTGGTGTTCATGGTGATATAACACAACATGAGGAGATATAATTATATTTGTTGTACATATATATATTTGTTGACCATTAGTCATTAGATGATTATTATTACTTTTACGCTCTTACTTGTACAATGAGAAGGTATGGTAGTATTTGTATTATTTGATAATTATTGTGTATAGGATATTATACCAGGATCATTATTATTGTATTATTATTGGAATGAGGATTATGTGATGCAACCGATATTATTTATTTATATTATTATTTATTATTTGTGATAACACGATGTAGCAGAATCGGTGATAATATATATGAGAAGAAGTATGGATATGTAAATATGCCACAGTAGTTCTCTTCCTTCATGGTTATTCTGTGTGGTTATTTACCTGTGTTGTTATTACCTGTGTGGTTATATTCTCTCTTTGTGGTTCTCTCTGTGTGGTTTTATCTTCGTGGTTTCAACTTATAAAAAATATGACAACCATAAAGATCAATTTACAGTAAGGACCACACAGCAGAAATAATATAACCATGAAGGAGAATCTGACCATAAAGAATAATACCACAAAGGTAATAATAAGAAATTAGGATATATATATGATATTGCTTTATTTAATAAAATGATTCAGTATTTATATTTTTTCTAAAAGGATTGCATGATCCAGCAGCATAATTAACAATATATGAAAGAGGATGGTGCAATACTATGTGTAACATAAGTAATTATCTAAATAGAATCACTGCACAAGTGAGATATAGGGTGAATGACAGTAATAATAATAATAATAATGGAGAATTACTATTTATTGTGAAGCCATTGTATATTGGATACAATAGATTGGAATTAAGTAGTGTAGGAGTGCCATATAGATCTGCTCAGTATAGGATACGTTATTATGTAACAGATGCCATAGATATTGAAGGGTTTGTAGGAAGAATTAAATCATCGATTCACATAAACAGATTTTACTTCATATATCCTACTATGGATATTCAAATAGTTAATTTTGGCGATCCGACATACTTGCAGTGAATAACAATAAATACTTATTATTAACATATAAACAAAATTTTTAACGAATAAAACTGGATTTGTATGCTTTTATATAAATATGTAAATTATTATAACATATAATAGCAAGAATACTAACAAAAAGTAACAAGCCTTATTTTTTGTAACATGAAACAACAAGTGTCCTAACATGAAATAACAAGCTTGATATTAGTAACGTAAAATAAAAAGAGTTTTAATAAAAAGAAACAAGCTTAAATATTATAACATTAAATAACAAGACTTTTAACAAAAAAGAACAAGGCTGATTTTCCTGTAATATAAAATAACATGATTTTTAATATAAAGGAACAAGTTCATTGTAATTTAACAATAAATAACAAGACACAATAAGATGTAACATGGTTTTTTCCCATAGTGATAACCTTTATTCAAAAATATTGCCATTGTCAGGTTTTCCAATGTCTATACCCCAATGCAAAATATCTTGAACTACCAAATTGAGGATATGTCTAAGACACAGAATATGATGTTTCTTTGCATAGAATGGCCAATATATGATGTATGTATATTTATATTAATAATTATGTTTATTACTTTATTTATAAAATATATTGAATATATAAAGTATATTTTCAACTCACCAGTTTTGCTCTGTACAACATGCTTCAATTATGCGAGCCATTTTCTTCATGTTTGACGCATATTCTGTAGTAATAGTAAAAAGCTTACTACCAAGATCAAAATTGTTTATGATGTGCAAAAAAAGCCCCAGCTAAGTTTTCTGCTGAGTGTGGACCACTCAATGGTTCAAAACCCAGGATCACTTCTTTCATTGTCCAAGTGGAGGTACAGATCTAGTGGCCCGTGATAGTAAGGAAAGCATCATTATATAGACTGGTCCAACCATTAAGAATGCATGATATTGCAGGGAGTTTACCTAACAAGTGTTGCAATTGCTTCTTATATCCCTTACGTATATTCTTCTTTGGTCTAAATACAAAAAGGTAAAAAAAAAAATTAATATCATTCATATATTTATATGTTCATATATAAAGTAAAATGGAGAGAAAAGGAGTATAATATTTTACCTTTCTTATAATTGTTTCAGCACTTGGGAGCTGAATGCTTTCCATTGTAGGTGCATATTGTACAATGTTCAAGAATTCTTGCAACTCTTCATTGTTAGCCATAGTGAATGGCAGCTTGCTCTTAATGATAAACTTGATGAAGGCCTTGATAAATTCATCTGCCAAAAAGGTGCGAGCATGTTTAGTCTGCATAAAAGAATCTAAGGGACCACCAACTTGCTTTTCACCAGTATGGGGATCACTACTAACTGTGATGCTATGGCTCGTTCTTAAATGCTTGATCAGACCCAAGGTATTTCCATCTTGTGCTGCATAGGACTTTGTGCAAGATCCGACCTTACATTTAATTTGATCCTTACCTTCAGCATCTATAGTTCGTTCACTATAATGGTACTTGATGGCCTAACTTTCTTTTGATGATGATGTCTGACCTTGGGATTGAGAAACGGAATTAGCAACAGATTCAGTATCAGTATTGTCACTATATTAGCAAAAGTAAAATAGTTATGTTGTTCATATAAAGAGAAGATTAGGCCAATGTAGGATAATATAGGTATATAGGCGAACCCCCTAGTATATAGATATAACTTCTCTATATATCTCTATATAGATGTTATATAGTTGTAAGGCTAGCTATATAGTCTTTTTAAATGGTTGTTGTATCAGAGAGAAATCAATCAATAAAAAGAATAAAAGGAGATGAGATAAGTCAACGAGACCTGAAATAATCCACTGAAGTTTATTAAGATAAAAAATAATCTCTCTATTTATAAGAAAGTGCTCATCATAGATGGACTATCACAACTTGCACATTATGGTGTAACATTAGAATATAGATTGCATCATTTGGATTGCGTGTTATGAGGACAGTATATTTAAGTAGACCATGAATGATATCGTTAGAAGGATTATGTGATCCAGCATAATTAACAATATGTGAAAGAGGATGGTGCAATACTGTGTGTAACATAAGTAATTATCTAAATAGAATCACTGCACAAGTGAGATATAGGGTGAATGACAGTAATAATAATAATAATAATAAAGAATTATTATTTATTGTGAAGCCATTGTATATTGGATACAACAATGGTTAATAAGTCTATATAGACAATATAGATAATATAGACTAAATATGAATTTATAGACTATATATGAATAACAGATTTATTATTAGTATTTGCGATTCTACTACTACTATGGATGTGATTTTCATTATTCACAGTATTTAAATGGTATTTATATCTTTATATTAAAATTGCTAATAGTAATATTTATAACTTTTTCATAATCAGAACGACTTGTAAAGTAAATAGGGTTTTATATAATCTGATTTAATATACAAAACTAAAAGAAATCATGAGGATTAAATCTATGAGGGCCACTTTAGTCTCTAGTAGGTAATTCTTTATCAAACATGCGCCGTACAGCATCTCAATCAACATCTTTTCTATAATAACTTTCTGCATTGAGTATATGGTGATAAATCCCGTCCCATATCGAACCAACACCATATGTTTTTCCTTTGTCTGATTTTACTTTTCTATGTCCATAAGCTTTGCACAAATGATAATAAAGCTATAAACAAATTTAGCAAACTTGATATAATAAAAATGCTAGAGCAACTTAGCAATTGTTCTTTACTATTTTGTGGTCTTTTTTTTATTTTTTGGTCATTTTGACAAAATAAAAAAAAACCCACCAATGCAAATAAATAGTTTCTAAAAAAATTGCTAATTTCAGTACTAAATGAATAATCCTGAATACATTACCAAGGAGTAAATAAATGCAACAAGTGATTTGGGTACTGGGCGAGGAATACGTTCCATTCTTGCTCTTCCTCGTGATTATGGGTTTGTCATAACATATGACGCACAATGGGCAATGTAACTATGTTGTAACAGGGCCCCGTTAACATCAAATCCAGCTCTCCCGAATCTATAGTGGTGTATATTAAGAAAAAATATATTAACTCAAAATGAATAGAATAAGATAGATGCTACAAGAGATATACTATGAACCTACTTTCCTTCCATTTCCCACTAAATCACTGTATTCTGAGGTTTTTAAATTGCATCCTAGATCATTCAACCAGTGTTTTACAGCTGTTTGGCATTTTGTGCGTTCCTTGCTGGCCGTTTTTGTAACCTATATAGAAAAATTTCAATATTAGTTTTTGTTTAAAGCGATCTCGAACATGTATTTCCCACACATACTAAACTTGTCATCCTTAGAGTAGTAGTATATCTGTATTTTCTGTTTTCAGGGTCTGTAATCTCATGTAGCTCTTTTAATATATTCATTGTGGTTTCCTGTGCCATAGATTCAGGAAATGCATTATGGAGCAAAACCTCCTTCTTGATTGCTCTTATATATCTTGTTTCTCCATCAGTGATATCATCAGTTGTAAGGATTTTTCTTAATTCACAATATCCATTTCTTAATTAATTTGTTGTTCACATTAATAGTAAAATGTAATTAAATTCGAAAAGTTTAACCTACATTGGTAACAATTGCGGGTTTTGTTCATGGAGGTTGCTTAGCAGATCACAGACATTCAAACTATTAACGCAAGATAATTAAGCTTTAAGCAAAGTTAATAAGTAAAGTAATTTTACCTTTGACCATT